>JAQFZO010000142.1:0-37139 GCA_034695885.1 Geophilus flavus
AAGGGGGCGTTGGAAAAGAGGGTGTCGGATTAAAAGCAGTTCTGACACCAGCTGCGATGTTGGGTCGTCGCCGTCGTAGTCTTTTATTGATTTCCGATGGTTGTTGTCGATTATCTTTCAATCTTTTTTCCCTCTCTCTCTCTCTCTGTCTCTCTTTCTCTCTTCACTTTTAATAATCTTCGAATTCGGTGCTTCATTAAAAAGATGAGCAAAAGTTTTTGTTCAAACACGACGATCGTTCTCTAAATGATTCATGCTGCGTTTTCGAGAAAACATTCGCTTTTCAAAAGTGGAGTTGAATGTCGAGTGGTTTCGATTTCTTTTCTTTTTCTTTTTTTATTATTCGGGTAAATGAAATGCAGTGAGTGAGGTTTTCTTATTTGGTTTCACTATCTTTTTGTCTGATGCCTTATGCGAGATGAAGAAAGGACGATGAGCTCCTGGGGGGGAGTGTGGAGATGTGATGGTGAGAGGGGGTAAAATGGGGTGCCATTGCCGCTTTTATGTTGTGAACCTAGGGCTATGGAAGGGCATCAGAATGGAAGATGCCATTTTTTTTTTATCGTATGGTGAAAAATTCTTTTAACTTTAAAAAATATTTTTTTAAATTTTTTTTCATCTTTTATTTTTAATCATTGTTCGTTGCAATCAATGCAATTTATTTTTATAAATGGGAGAAGCGATTCGAAAACGCATTTTTGATTTATTAATACTGGCTCTTCGTGATGTTGCAAATCCAGATTTTGATGGAAATCTCGCCTCTGGTTACATTTTTTCCCCTTCAAACTCGGATTACGGGGGCAAGAACCATACTTCAATGTCAACAGACTGCTAAAACAAGTGGTGGCTGAGTTTAGGAAAATGTCATTTCGACTATTTTCTATTGGAAATTTATTATCGCATCCGATGATTCGGTGGAATTAAATGAAAACAAAAGCACACGATCAATTTCTGTTGTTGAAACCGCGGAAAAAGGTAATTGCACTGCAGTTTTTCATTTCAAAAAACCTAACACCACAATTATTTACACGATTGTGACCTTAAATAAAACGCTTTAACCTCGCTGAATTAAATTCTAAATTAGCGCAGTTCGGCTTTAAGCTTTAAAGTTTTAAATGGGGATATTCAATCATCGCGATTAATCCAATTAAATAATCGATATAATTGAATGCAGTTGTAATCAATCCATCAAGGATCTTTAAGACACGAAACGAGGATAAATAAATAAAAAAAAAAGAGCAAAAGAAAAAAAAAATAACCACGCCCAACTTCCACGAAAATAATCGTGCTATAAAATTTCACTCGAGGCAAAATAAAAATTTTTCTTTTCTTTTTTGCAAAATTTTCATTTTTAATTTTTATTTTCCATTTTTTTTTGTTATCGCGCGAGTAGAAAATTTGCGGGCGGTAATAATTGAATAAGGGGCACTCGTCTCCCGATTTTAAAAGATGAAAAAGTATGAGGCGATGCAGGCAAGTGAGGAGTAGTAGATTTATCTAGTGGGACTCGTTCACTTCACTCGGGCTAATATGGTGAGAGTAAAACTCGCGTGTCAAGTGAATTTGTTAAGTCGACGACTGGTGCAAAATGGTGTAGAGCTAAGAGAGAGAGAGAGAGAGAGAGTGAGCGAGCGAGAGAGTGAGAGAGAGACTGGGCTGGGGTTGCGTCAGGTTGCCTTTATGGTCCATAAAGTGAGGGGTGTGTGGAGGGAGACCCGTACTGTCCTCGTGGTGGTTGTGCAAAAAAAATGTAGTGCCACTACACTCCACTCGTGGCCCCCCTCTCTCTCACTCTCCTTCCTTTCGGTCATATTATTATTTTTGCCGAGTTTTCTATTAAGCTAAGAGTGGAAAGGAGAGCAATTACATGACAGGAGGGTCCAAGATTTTTCGAGCCTCGAGTTTTGAGGTAAGAAAGAGCAAATGTGAGTAAGAAATGCAGGCAAAAAGAAAGTGAAGACGCAGCGGGAGATGATTTGCCGCAAGCCGTGTTTGAAAGCAGCCCATTAGACTTCGTATCATTCCTCGTGCATGGGAAATCGGAGCTTTGTATGCCTTTTGGATGACGTTGCTCACCCTTCAAATTTCCTATCAACTTATCTGACTCCGAATGTTTGGATGCGGAAAATTTTTTTTTTTTTTTATATATATATTTATTTTTCTCGCGAAAAAATCTTTTTCTGTTTAAAATTTTTTTTTCTTTCTCTCTCTTCTTTTAACGTCCCTTAGGTGTTAATTTTTCATCCGGGTTGGTGAGTTGTGACTGGTGACTTTAAGTTACTGTTCTCATTTGCCTTCTAATCCCTCTCCCTGGCCACAATTTATGCGCTCGTAGCAATTTTTTTTTCTTCTTTTGTCTGGCGAAGAATAATCAATTTTGATTAAGGCCTTTAAAATGTGAAATGTTTTAGTATCCTCCTTCTCCTCTTCGTCTTATCAATCCGATTATCCCTTGCTCTCCTCTTGTAATTCAAATAAGAATTACACGACTGGAATTTTGTCGAGTTTAAATTTCTCCTCGTATATAATAAGAAAAAAAATTCGCAAATAACAATAAAAGTTGAGGAGAGAAAGAGGGAAAATGAAAAGCGTACATAACTAAACTAAACAAGACCCTCGCACAAATATGAAGGTGTTTTCATTTATTATTATTATTTTTTTTTAAAAAAAATTTTTTTTTTTTTTATTCTTATTTTCATCTTTGCTGGCGGTGCGGATAATGAACGCATTTACTTGACTCGCGAAGAAACATTCAATTGGCTCGACACACTCAACTTTTAAAGTTTTTCATATAAAAAACGCATGGGAGCGAGAAATATGAAAAGAGACAGGCTTTCTTTTGAAAATGTCATTGATTAAGTTGACGATGGATGAAGGCACCAGGGAACCGCCCAAGAGGTCTCTCTAAGCTCTCATAAGCCATCTGCGGCTGCTGTCGGATCATTTATTAAATAGATACACAGTTTCACCTTTGCTTAGCGGCTCAATTGGTGACTTATTTTTTAATTACCGCCTCATTATCGTTCATATTTTGAGTGAAGAGTATTTTTTTACAAGAGATTTTAAAAAATTATATTTTTTACTCGAAGAAATTTAATAATTGATGAGTTTGTGTAAAGCAACCCCTGAGCTTCGCTGCTTAACACAAAAGGTGAATGAATAAAATATGTTCACACTTGTAAGTTTTCCAGCTTATTTTATCTTTCGTTTTGATTTCTATGACTCATTTGCATAATAATGATATTTTTTTTTTTACCATTAATTAATTAATTTTTTTTTAAAGCGAAATTAGCAACAGTTTATCTTTAATAATGACTCGATAAGAGAGAAAATTTCACTTGTCCTTGCTTGTGGATTAGGCTAAAATAGCCTAATTTGCATAAATTTTCTTGGTTTAACATTGCATCGATGCAATTTCCTTCTCCCAAAACTAAATAAATTGAAATAGACGCTGTATATATTCGAGATAATGAGCGAAAATATAAATTTTTTCCTTTTTATTTTTTCTTTTTATCCAGACATGGGCTGTACTCAACCCTTTTTGCGAAACGGACGCCACGATTATGCAAGATAGCGACTTGGCAGGACCCCTAGTCTTTTGCTTAGCGTTTGGAGGCTTTTTATTGCTGGTAAGTCACTGATTACGTGATTTATACTTGCTGGGAACGAGGGAGCTAGGGGTGATGTTTAGGGTCCCTTCTTCCTCCCTTCTCCAGACCGGAAGAATGATTGGTGGTTGGAGCTCGCACTAGCAGAGCTGCACGCGTCTCTCGAGAGAGAACAAAACGTTTCTTCTGTTTCCTCCGACACCTGCATTTGGTTGCCAGGTAACGCGAAAAAGAGAAACAGCAGGGAGCTGTCAACGGAAGACAAGATTGGGGAGAGAGGGCAATTAATTGATACGCTCACTCAGTGGCAAATTAAAAGCTCGTCTCGTTTGCGGTTAACCAGTGACAATCAAGCTAGAAAATTCTGTTTAATTATTTCACGCTATTATTACTGTAGCTAGCATATTTTATTTTCAAACATTTTTACAATTTTCTCGCTCGACGAGACGACAACCGATGAAAAGATTTCATTTTACGTATAAGCTTTCATTTAAGGCATAAAGAAACTTAAGTGCCGCCTTTTTTTTTTTCTCCTTCCCTTCCAAATAAATCGGATTAAACGTCTGTTTTGGAGAAGAAGGAAGAAGGAAAGAAAAAAAAAATCAAATTGCCCTTAATTTGTTTTTACGTTTATATTTTTTTTTTATTTTTACAGTCTGGTAAAGTTCATTTTGGTTACATTTACGGTATCGCGGTCGTCGGCTGTCTGGCAATGCACGCACTTCTCAACCTGATGAGTCTCACCGGAGTGTCCGTCGGCTGCGTCATCAGCGTCTTAGGTTATTGCCTGCTTCCCATGGTAGCTCTGTCGGGCTTGTCCATCTTGTTCTCGTTGCAGTAAGAACCATACCTTATCTTTTTTTTTTTTATCTTTATTTTTTTTTTGGGTTCGGTTCTAAACCGAGTGCTGTTAGCGCTGATTTTCAGCTCTAGCTTGGGCGATAAAACGAAGAGCAAAGGCCAACAAATAAAGGAAAATGTGATGGATATAAGGATTACAGACCTAAGATAATACGAATGGACTGAAAGGTGGAGGGTGAAGCGATGGTTATCCTCCTAGAAAGGTCTGAAAAGAGTGAAAGACGTAGGAAAAAAATGGGAGTTGTTGTAGTTAAAGGTTTGAGCTATTGTGCATTCTTGTCTTCTTTCTTCTTTATCTACCGGTGGTTACCTGGTAATGCAAAAACCTTAAAAGTGGTGCCACGATGACGGCACGATTTGGCCATCATGCACTTAGGTCTTCTTCTGTGTGCATCTGTCTCCCTCCCTCTTGGATGGTGTATGGGAAGGTGGGGATTAGCCCGAAGGGTGATCTGGAGCACGTCACGACCGTTTCGTGTCACGTCTCGCTCCTCATCGCGCCTTCGTGTGACATAGGAAGGTGGACTCGAGTGGAAGCGATGAATAAAAGTGCGAGATTTTGTGCGGAGAAATATAAACTTTAAAGGTAGGAAAGTGGGAAGTAAATGATCCGTTGAGCTGCAACTCTGAGGTCGAGCCACGAAAGTGACCAGCGAGGTCATTATCCCCTCCATTCTCGGTAAAAATGCGACTCACGTTCGACCATCACACCCCGTTGTTTCTCGCACGACATTTGCGTCTCGCACAACGTCCCGGATTCATTAATTTTGGTTAACATCCGGCGTGGCGTGTGGCATCGTTGTGGCCTGTTGTTAGTATAAACGTCTCGACGGTCGAGCGTTAACTAACTTGTTATTTCGCTCGATCGTCCCGTGTATCATAAAACTATTACAAGTTGCGAAGATACACGTCGACTTCTTTTCTTCGTGTACGTGCGGAAGTGTCGTACGACGATAAACACTGATCTCATAAGGCGGCACTGGCCTCGCTGCGTATGATTCCCAAGTTTAGAGTGAAGCAGGCTTTTCTCCAGAGTTTCTTTTATGGGAATGTTAAAATCCGATAATATAGCTTTCTTTTGGAAAAGAAGTGAAACGAGCAATATCTTCTGCTTGTTGGTTTGCACCGTGCATGTTATAAAGATCCTTAAATGGTGACAAGGTATCTCGATATACTCAAGAAAAACCTTCTGGATGGATAGAAATTTTTCCCTCCAGTGTTACCTTTTGTAGCATCTGACATGGACGAAATGGATGAAAAAAAAAATGAAAAAAAAATTTTCTGTAAAAAACGATCCTAAGACGTGACAGATGTTGATATTGCATTTCGGCAGCTTCTGTGACAAATTTGAAAAATATTTTCATATCCAGATGAGAATAATATAAAGAGGAAAAAGCAAGGAGGAGGAGAATATAACTTTAAGAGCCGGTGCAATTAATTTGAAAGCTCGTTAAACCCAAGGATAAAAAGCAAGTAAAATGGAAGCCGACTGGAAATACCAAAACTCTCATTATGCCGTGTGTTGATGTGGAATACGGAACCACGAAGACGGGGGTGACCGTGAGTCGAGGGAGGCGTAGTCGGTTTTACCACCTCATCCCCTGTGTGGTATGATGCAATCTCTCGGGCATCATATAGAGGCAAAATTGCCATATCGCTTGCCAAAAGCCAATATGGCAGCACAGTGCAATGCAAATTGCACTGTGATTGCACCCAATTGGTCTCGGCATTATTGAAAGACCTGCAATGAAATGGAGTCTGTGGGGAAAACGTTGCCAGCATTATATGGTGGCGGCTGTATTATAATTTGACAGCGAGTTAACGTCTGTTTCCTTGTTAATTAAGATATCGAGGTGAAATGTTTTCATAAACAATAACGACATTTATTCCTCACTTCCTTCCCACCACTTCACGTCCGGTCGGTCGAAGCACTGGCTTCCTCCGCCAAACACCAGTTTGGTATTAAAAAGTTAAATGACGTTGCGAAGTGTGTGTGTGTGTGTTTGTATTCTACTGTTTGTTTTCGGAATAACGAACCGGTTGTTAATTGATTGGCAGCATTAATTTCCCACCGAGAAGAGTGATTGAGTTGTTTACGCATGCTGGAAAAAGGCAATCTAGTCTTTTTTTTTCTTTCTCTCTCTCTTTCTTTGCATCGCAATGAAAAGCTAAATAAATAAATACCGTAGAGAAAAGCTTTTCCCTTTCCGATGGACCCACTTCGACACAAAACTGCAACTGGAGATGGTCCAACAGGGCAAAATACCTTTTTATTACATTTATTCTCCCCTGAAATAGAGCATGAAAACTGCTTAATCACCTTTTTCTTGCATAAAAAATGACAGTCACTCGTGGGATGTGGAAAATTCTCAACGTTTTTTTTTTTTTAAATAAAAAAAATAAAAGTTTGATCTTGAGAATGAATCTGTAGGGAAAAATAGAAATCAATAACAACAAGTTAGGGTGTTTACTTTTTTCTTTCTTTCTTGCGTGTGTTTGTTTCTAGTGTTTTTGCAATACCTCTTTTGTTTTTGGGGGAGGTTTAATTTTGTTTTCGGTTCTACTTTGATCCGCACTTATTCGTGCACTATCGGAGTTTAATCTGGAATCCCGAGAAAGAAGGAAAAAAATTCCAGCGAGGCAAAGAAAAAGAGAAGGCATCCCGAGATAGGAAGAAAGAGTTGAGCTGCAATGGGGTAATATCCTTCACTAGATGTTGCTCGTACATCAGAAAGGGGTTGGAGGAGGAACCTTGAGGCAATGTAGGTGATGGAATCAAACTCCTTCACCAAACTCCATTCCCTTTTTTTATTTCTCTCTTCACAACTCGGGCAATTGCCAATCACTCAAAAAAAAGAAGGAAAAAAAAATGTCGTTGGAGGTGCCATTTGAGTTTGACTGCAAGCTCCCTAAGTCTCAGGAGAGGGCGCTTTGCAAATGTCGTCTCAACATCCTAATCCACATTGGGATCTGCGCTGGACCTGCTTCATCGACTCATTCGCCCTCTTTTAACCAATGAATTAACCCGAACAAGAAATGAGACTTTTTTCCTCCCTCCTTCTTCTCCTTCTCCTCCTCCTCCTCCTCCTCCACCTCTTCTTCTTTTCTTTTTATTCTTTCCCACACCCCTTTCACTGCATTTCGATTCACGGATGGCAACTCACAAAATGCACTAACCTACAATTGTGCTTCTCACTTGTTCTTACTCGATTGCATTTTCGACCGGTTCCCCTTTTTTCTCCCAATTTTTTCCTTTTCCAATTTGATCGGTTTTCTAAAATATGTTCATGGCACGTGTCTATAATAAAAATGCCAATTGGTTTTGCCGCTCTTTTATCATGTTGTGTTTTTTTTCTTTATATATCTATATACGTATCTATATATATATATATATTATTTTTTTTCCCTAATTTTTTTCCGTATCGCCTATTGGGTGCGCACGCAGCATGCAATTACCCTCTCTCTCTTTCCCTCTCTTTAGGAATGTGCGCCTTTCTCGTCGCAAATTCGCAATGATTTCTCCAAAGGCATCCACGAACCGTCTTCTTTCCACTCCCACAACTGTCGACATCCTTCTTCGCATCACCTTTCTCTTTTTTTTTTTTATATATTTTTTTTATTTCGATTTTTTTGTCGATTGGACGTGCACAAGTCAGTTGGGATTAGTCCGTGAGTTTCCCGTCTCGTTTTCAACTTGGCAGTGGAAAAGGAAAGGGGAATTTACATGAAACTCAGTGATGCGAGTTCTTCTAGTGTTTGCCACTGAATGTCACGAGGATAAGCCGAAGGGTCAGTGAGGCAGCACAAATACCCCCTCACCTCTCTTTCTCTCTTCTCCTCTCCTCTCCCTCTTTCCCTTTCGCTCGCTCTTCCTCCTCCTTCTCATCTTCGACTTCCTCTACGACCAAATCCTCTAGAGAAGTCTCACACAACTTTTCCTCTGCGTCTTTTGACTTGGCTTATGGCGTCGCATTCGTGTAACTGACTTCGCCAGACTCAGAATTGAAGTGAATAATGTTTAGTTGCTTGTTCAATTTTTCAATGTCATCTTTTTTCCCGATCTTTCTTTCCTGCCACACTCCCTTAATTTTTTTTCCTCCTTCCATCACTATTTTTTTTTCTACTTTTTTATTTTTTTTGTTGTTAGGTGAAGTGCCATTAAAAAGAAGGCAACACAAGAAATTACTTTGCTTCGTCTTGGGACTTGAAGTTGTCATGTCCATTTCACTTTATTCTATTCCCTTTTCTTCTATTGATTTGTGTACACATTATTTTGTGTCGGGTGGTGATTGATCTCATTTGTATTTCGTGTGCTGGTATAAGCGTTTTTGCTGCGACGCGAGCGTTTTTTAAGTTACGTTTCATCCTGTAAACGTTACGCTTTTGGGCACTCGTCCAGGAATTAATTTTTTTTATCGTTATTTTTATTTTTATTTTTTTTTTCGTGTTGTACTCGAGTTTCTCACTTTGTCTTTCTTATTATTACAGGGGAATCGTGGGCAATGTGTTGACGGTGCTTATCATTCTATGGTGCAGTTTATCAGCATCTAAATTATTCGTCACGGCTTTAACCATGGATCGACAACAACCTCTGGTGGCATATCCCTGTGCTTTGGTTTACGGAGTTTTCGCGCTCCTCACCATTTTTTAATATGATTTTTTAATTTGTGGTTTCATTCGATTAAATTAAATTTTTCCTTTCAATTTTTTTTCATGCGTTGCTGGGCTTTGTGCGAAAAACGGACGTTTATTCGATTTTATGTTTTTTTTTCCTCGTCACTAATATTTTTTCTTTAATATATATTTTGACGTTTTTCTATAACTATACCGTCTTCCATACTTTTTTTTTTTTTTTTTGCAAAATCGATGAGTATAAGGCCAATCTTGAAGAGGAGAATGAAGAAGAAGGAGATTGGTGTGTGACACGAGCAAGGAGCATACAAAGAGGCCAATTCCCAATTCCCTGTTACTCTTCCTCTACCCTCATCCTTTCTATCCTCAATCTGAACTGAAAAGATGACGTTTTTTATTTGGTCATCACTCAACCCACTTTTATTTCCGTTGGCATTAGATTTGGTGAATTGAAAATTCATTTTTTACGGTAATTGGAATCGTTTCCAAAGTCTGTTGTAATATTCATGTAGTGTCAGAAGAGGGCACGAGATGGCGAATGGTAAAGATGCTGCGAGGTCGATGCTAACGCCATCGCGTGCTTAAAAAGCGAAACTGAAATTGCACGATGCCAGAGAATTTCAATTGATGCATTGTGGTGAGCGTTCGAAATCGACGATAAACTTTTAAAAGGAACCGTTTTTGGACCGTTTCGACCACACTACAAACCGTTATCATTTTACATTTCGTATTAATTTGCGCAAAATTTTACAACGAAAATTAATTAGCTTTATTTTCCCCGTCTAATTAACATGCATTAAGTAAATTAGATGCAGTTTTGTATAATAAACCTGAATACAAATGGTAAATTGACACGAAATTCGAAACACTTCATAAATACCCTTTGTGTAAGCTTGTAAATATTTATATAATGCTAATTAAAAAAATTAAAAAAAGAAACTTTGAATGTTTTTTTTTCAATTTTGCTGATTAATTTTTTTTTCTAATAATATTTTTTTCTAATAATGACCGAACAATTTTTGTTTACGTCTGTATCAACCACTAAGAATTCCACACACGAATTCTATCGACTGTTACGAAACGAAGTGATTGATTTATCACAGACTGGCAATCACCTATTTTGGCTCCCAATTTTCCTATAATTACATTATACGTTACAACATGCAAAATGTTAGATTGCAGATCTGGAGAAAACTTATTTGAATTCAAATGTGCAATTTCTGCATTGCAAAATCAATGTTTTGATCCTTCCTACACATGTGTGCATGCATTGCTCGCTTGTACTTTTCTGTCATCTAACTTTAATATAAACAACCACTTAAAGATGGATAGGTGAGGTTTGTTTTCTTGCTAAAATAATCCCATGTTAAGAAGTCTACGACAAAATTACAAGTCATAAAAAAACAAAAGAAAATGTTTTTTAATGTAAACAAATGGGGGTGCAATGCATACTATGGAGAAATCTGACAGTTTGATTAAGTATAAGCCAATTCCACTACTACGAACAACAACAACAACACAGAATTGCATTTTGTAATTCAAATGTAAAACTTTTTTCTCCCCTAATTTTTCTTTCGTGGTGCGTGGCACTTTTTAATGTCTGTGTTTGTGATCCTCGGGTAAGATTCATCGATTTAATACCGTGATTAGTGGATCTTTATAAGGTTAAAAAAACGTTAATTACTGACTAGGCATTAAATTCTCACAATTTACATATAAACTCAAAAATTTCCATTAATTTTTTTTCTTTTTAGCTGGTCCAGTAAATAAACCTCTTGCAGCGGAATATTATGCAATGCCCGTATACACTGCATATGAATTATTGCAATGCAGGAAAGTCCCCTAAATTAAATTATGGAGAGAGAGAGAGAGAAAGAGGAAAAAAAAAAGCCAACACATGTTGCGCCGCATTTACAATAATAAAATAATCAATGGCCAAAAACTGGAGAAAATTTAAAATTTTAGCCACTCACCTTTCATTGCCCATCCCATTTTAACACTCGCTGTCATCTGGAGATGCGGTTCTTGTTTGTACCTTGCTTGGGGATGCGCAGATGTGTTTTTTTTCATTTAAACGTGATGTTTCCCATAGGTTCCTTTAACTTTAGTAGATGTTTGGATTGTTGACGCAGAGTAATATATTTCAAACTTCCCCTTTTTTCCAAATCCATGGAACGGACATTTCACGTTTGACCGCTTCAATTGAAGTCTGAAGTGTCGCAAATCAATTTAACTTACCGATTTTTTCTTTTTTTTTTATTTCGTCCGTGACTTTTATTCGGTAAAGAAAAAAAAAATCAATGGTTTAAATTTTTAAAACCCTTTTCTTTTACGGTTGTTTAAATTTTAAGGCCGTTAAAGGCCGAAATGAAAAAAGCAAATAACGATAACGATAATGATAGATATTTATTTAATGCGTGAGTTTTTTTTCTGTTTGAATCTTTTCGAGTTTGTTTTATTGATCATGTGCTTAGACCCTATTTCCCCTTAAATTACCATTATTTTCAATTTTGATTAGATGCAGGCATTTCCCCTCCTTGTCATCTGGTAACAAGATTAAACCTCAATCTTTTTGGCTTTCATTTTACTGATTGATTAACTGTACCCTTTGCGTTTCTCGTTTCCCTGCCGCAATCCTAAATGACTTCAATTTAAACACACATCTGACAAAAATGGAAAAGATAAATATTAATATTAATAACAAACATCATAAAAAGGTCTTAAAGACGATAAAAATATTTTTTTTTCGTTTTTAATTATAATAGTTGAGTTACAAATACGAAATCAATCAAAGCATACGGTATACTGTATTAAAGTTGGCTTGACATGATAACAAACAAAAAGAGGAAAACAACATTTAAAGTAAAAGTTTGCTGACAATAAGACGAACAATGTGATTAAGCAAAAGAGAAGTGAAGTGAAGTACGTAGTATAGTGTAGTACGGTATAAGTGTATGAATGCCTGCTGTAACTCGTGCACTGCAGCGGTTCCTTCGTTGCTCGAAGGGAATTGGTAGATTATCCTTTTCCTACAGGGCAATGCGGGCGTCTCTTTCAATTTTCTTCTTCTCCAACTTCAGAGGGCAGTCGAGTGAAGCGTTGAAATGGAAGTAGATCCTCCTCGTCCAATGGTTGAGTTGAAGTTGACCATGCTCGAATTTCTTTCACCTTCCATTTTTTTCCTTCTTTTTTTTAATCTTCTTCCACTCGTTCGAACAAAACAACAAAACAAGTAACGATTGTAGTATTTTCTAAACAAACGACTCACGCAATACAAGGCGATTGGGTTTATACAAGAATTAATGAAACTGAAGCAAAAGCCAACGATGCGAAAAGCGTGCCAAAAATCATTGTAAATGTCTCGCGCATCGGGATAGAAATAAAACCACAAGACGAACACGTGATGGAAGAAAAAACAGATGGCGAACATGGTCACGAACACCAAAACGGTGAACGCTACTTTTTTCCTCGCTTCGATTTGCCGTTGTTGTTGTTGTTGCGTCTCCCCAGGCAGGTTCTTGGAGCTGACGAGCAGGTGGCGAGCCATCAGTATGTAGAAAGACGCAACCACGATCAACGGAATTGCATAATAAACGAGGAACTTGAAGAGCACCGTCATTTTAGGGTACAAATCGCCCATGTGCTCGGGATATGGAGTGCAGTAGCAAATTATCTTGTCCGTGTTTTGCACTTGCACTTCGTTCACCACGGAAAAAACGACTGCCGGAAGTGCCAATATTATCGACACCAACCAAACACCTGTGGCCACGAGTACCGTAACATTACTCTCTCGACCCCCCATGTGTTTGCGCATCGGGTTTACGATGGCAAAGTATCGGTCGGCGCTTAATGCCGTCAATGTAAACACGGACACGCCCACGGAAATGTCCTTGACGAACTCGCTGAATTTGCATATGACCAGTCCATAGGGCCATGTTTCCAACGTGTAAACGGTACTCACGAATGGAACGGTCACCAAAATTACCAATAAATCTCCAACCGAGAGACTGATGATGTAAATATTTGGCGCGTTTCGTAGTGTTTTGTTTCGGATGAAGATGTAAATGAGCACTCCATTGCCCAAAGTACCCACGATGAATATCAGTGCGAATAGAATCGGAACGATGTAAGTTTCTGGTCGCAAGTGGTATGGAATGTATTCGCTCTGATTGAAAAATGGAGATGGAGATGAGAATAAAAGAGGTGATAGACTTGATGGGCTCGTCATCGACAGTTCTATAGATAGAGAAAGAAAGAAAGAAAAAAAGAAAAAAATATAAAAAGATTGGGATGGGAAAGAGGAAAGAGAGAAAAAAAATGAGAAAAAGTAAATGAGAATTTGATTTGATATCAATTACTAGCAATTTTTTCCTTTTCTGTCGAGTTTGTAATAAGTTTTTTCGGACGAAATGAGAGAACTCAGCGGGAATAACTTGGTTTACGAACGCTACAAAAGACAGACGCATCCCCGGGGAGGAACACAGAAACGCCAAAACCAAAAACGCGACCCAAGGCGCTCGAGTTGACAAAATACAAATTGGGCCCAACAAATGACACCTTTGTACGTCGACGACAACCGATGTGCAGTATATAACTTTTTTTTAAATTTTATTTATTTACAAAATCATAACAAGACAGGAAATTGATGGCTGTGGTAAATGAAACTACCTACCATTCATCTAATGAGGACTCGATTTATTGACATTACGCCCTCAGCCCCTCACATTTCATTCGAGCGCCCAATCAACGTGATTTTTTTTTTTTTTTTACGTGCAATTCCTAAAATGCGCTCAGGATTACGACCTCAACCACTAATGACGTGAATTCGTTGCTATACGTGAACGTCCTTCTTCACGTCCCTTTTTTTGCGCCCTCTTTTGTGAGAAGCTCGTAACGCAGCACCATTTGGACAACAAATTACACCGAGTCCGACTCTAAAAACAACAAATGTTTGGTTGGGAAAGGGAAAGTGGCGAAGTGGAGGGGGGCAGGAAAGAGAAAAAATGCGCACTCATGACGTCACGCTTAAACGCTTTGCTGAATGCAGTTGAATGGTAACGCACGTGACGTGAATCTGTTAGTGACATTTGTCAGTTTGGGAGTAGAGTGCTTCCGGTAGAAGCGGTGATTGTGTCGAAGAATCCACTGATGGTTCACTTCCGTTCTTTAAATTGTGTCCTGACCCGACAAATGCGATTATAAAAATATCTGGGCTCCATCGCACAGGGCGCGCGTGCAATGTCCATTTATAATATTTTTTTTTTATGATTGTGATTTTGAAATATCGAACGGGGTCTCGACAGAGGTGGGGAGGGATGGGAGGGGGCAGCGTGAGAGGTGCGGTTGTAATTAAGCACGAATGTTGTTGACACCTGTCATTTTGATTACGTTTGACTAAAGAAAATCGAGATTCGCATTCATTTTTTTTTAGAGAGATGGGTCGAAATTGGATTTTGTCGCGGTGCAACTCAATCTCGCGATGGAAACAAAATGAGGAAATGATTGGCTGAATGAAATGCCTCCAGAGGAACTGGTGCCATTTGTGTGTTGTTACTTGATGGACTCATCTTGCACTTCTCATGTCTTCAAGTACGTACTCGGTGCTAATATTCCCTTATTAATTTGCTGAGAATCATCTTGACCTGATTTTATTCCTGCACTAAGTATACGGTCCTTTACTCCAATTACAGTACCTCAAAATGAAATTATATAGGTCTAATCTTACCCTTTATGTTTTTTATTTTAGTTTTTTAATTCTCGTGATTTTCGTAAACAAGGTTTAGGTTTGCTTTCATGGCTTTAAGTTTGGCATCTTACTGCTTGGCTTTTCAACGACATTTTACATTGATTAATATTAACGGTACGCATCGTACTCTTTTTTTTTTTTGTGTCTCCCCGAATCCCATCTTGTAACTCATTTTTTTACATATCACCATGCAAATACGAGTAGGGAATTGAGTTTCGAGTCCCTTTTATTCCTAATGTGATTGGAGATTTTTTTTCCCGTCCTTACTTTGTTAAGTAAAAAAAAAAAAAAAAAAAAATCTTTGGTTAACTTTATTTATCGAGTGCGCATGAACAAGGAAGAGTAAGAAAGAAACAAGATGCAATATTTTTGTTCTGACGGAAGATAAATGAAATCCATTGCTAGAGGCCAGATGCTGAATTATTTAGTCGAGGCCCGTGGTTAGAAGAACCATTTCTACCACACCATCATCAAGTGCCCGCCTGCCTACGAGCTTCTGACACTTCAGTTCGTATCCTGGGCACATCTTTCATTCCCCTTACTAACAAATTTATTTCTCGTGCTCCACCTGAGACGGGCTGAGTCGTGTTGACCACTAATCATTTAACTGACACGTGGCAACACGGTAATATCGTGTGAAATGCTCTAAGACGGCTAACAATCACGTTTGTGCTTTCTAAACCACAATTTGGAATTGCAAGGCGAAGGGTTTTATTACCGAGTTTTTGTGAATAGCATTCCATTCTTGTTGCGTGCTCTTCTTTATAAAGTGTTGTGTAAAGAAGAACTGAAACCGAACCGGCGGTTTATGGCACAGCCGGAGATGAGGTGTGCGCACGTTTCTGTCAGCCAAAGCTAAGTTTACCTGTGAGATTATTTAAACTTAATTAAGTTTGACCTGCGGGTAATAAAATAGAAAAAAATAAAAAAAAAAAACAGGAAAAGGTTGAAAAAAACAAGGTGCACAGCTGGCGATGGGTTCGGTTGGAAAACAAGGGAAAGATAAAAATGAATTATAATATTTTTGTTTTCTGATTAGAAATTTTTTTTTTTTTTTTACTTTTTCGATGCATGCATGCAGGGATCTGTTGTTTTTGAAGAGTTTGTGCTGCACGTACGGATACGTGCTCAAAGTTAATTTACATGCCGTCAGATTTATCGTGTGGAGTTAAGCCTTTATGCCTATACACAGCTGGATTGCCATCAACAAATAGAGCCACTTGCATACACTGCACACTCATTTCACACGCAACGCAACGAAGAGTCAGTCTCACTACTAACTCAATTGAGACGTCATCACTTGCATAAACCGCACCCCGCACGACAGGAAGGTCGTAAGGTGAAACCAAACTGAGGTGTTCATTTGATAAATGAAGAACGCACCTGTCAGTAAAGGGAACGCTACTCGATGATTAATTACTTGCTAATATTTTAAAACGCTGAGTGCGAGCGACAAGTTTGTGCCAAATTGGTGTGGACAAATTCCTTTGGTCTCGGATTAATGGACCTTTATTCGGCCCGAGGTTAAATGGACAAAATAGCATGTATGGGATGGGAGGGGTGGAAAGTGGAGACTGGAGACTGGAGAGGAAGTGATGCGTAGGGTGCGAGGTCGAGTTAGCAAAGCAAATGGAGCCGCACTCGGTGTCGATTGGAAAAGAAAATACGTACAGAGGTTTTTTTCACTTGCGAAAAATTGTTATCCGTTGTCGGGCACAAATGGAAGCAGTTTGATGGTGAAAACTCGGCTCAATCTGCTTCCATTAGGACCGATGGACGCCGCTTGAGCTTGAGACGATGCATGAGCAACCCCGAAGAGCGAACTGAGATGTGTCCCAAAGGGGACATCAGATGGGCAAACGGACAGTAAGGCCGGGGGAAAAAACTATCAGCGCATAGGGGATCGTAAGAGAGACGCAAAAAAGCCGCGTTTATTGCTTATAACAGGAACCAATCGCAGTAAAACGGGTAAAAACGATAAGAACAATTTTGCAAGAGGGGGGAGAAAAGAAGAAATTCGTTAGAAAAACAACAAAAAATGTCGCGTCTGTCACCTGTTGCACTCGTGTCCATCTGCCGTTTTATTCGCAATGCAGAGTGATAAAAAATAATAATAAAAATGGAAAACGGTATAATAAAAAGGAAACTTTTCTTCATATCCGATAATGAAAACAAGTGGAATATAGAAATCGCTTACCTGGGCTTTGTCCACCTGGGCTCGTGTCTTCGGAATGGCAAGTCGCGCGCGCGTGTCTCACCTGTTCTCTAGGCGCACGCGCATTCGGTGGTGTGGTGGGTATTTCTTTAAAAGAAAGTAGTGAACAAGTTGAAGGTGAGCTTGGATACTGGGTTGGGCGGGTACGGGTTCTTGCTGAAAAATGCTGCTCTCTTGCTCATCTCGCCGAGTTGCGTATAATTTGCTACAAAATTGCCACGAGTGGCTGATTAGCGACGACGTGAGGCGCTCGAAATTGCGCCTCGTGAGTGGCGCCTTTGCAAGCACGCATGCGCTCTGCGGGTTTCTGACACCAAGTTGAGCAGTTGTAAGGCGTGGGAAGGCCATCGATTACTTAGTCTGACTGATGTGTTGGCTCGGATGTTTGGTCATCGCGCGATGAAATTATGTGCCACACTCGGAACGTGTAAACACGCGCCGTTCTCTTTAACACCGCGTCTCGCGCCTGAGCCTCCAGGGTACAACTCATATATTTGGAAATGATTTCACAGCCCACACACATACACGCGCGCATGCTGACCCGAAATTGACTCTCAACTTTATTTGCAACTCCTCTATCCCTTCCTGCTTTTACTTTTGTTTCTGTTTTCTCGTGATAAACGAGTTCCCATATATGCAGTCGACGCATTCCTCCGAGATTCGAGGATAGTGCGGTGCAGGTGATATATCGAATGGGAAATTTCTTGGTTAGAGGCGACAGTGATATCCGCATTTCCTCTTTATTCTTTTTATTTTTTCCTTTTCCTATCCCTCTTACTTTTTTATGTGGCTTTTCCCACTTTGCAATTGGTTTATCTGCAGGCAATCAACTCGGAGCATGTCTTTAATGCACTTTAACCGTACCTTCGTCGTTATTGACGTTATTTGTCGATCGTTTCATATCGACCAATCGCAGAAGGTGTATGTTACCTGTCATTTAAAGCCAAAAAAAATTCCGAAAAGGGGGGGAGGAAAAAAAAATTTTTTTGCTTAAAAAAAACATGAAATGAAAATAAAAATAGGTAAACTTTGGCGCGCCGTTTGGCAGTTTTGAGGTTTGCAATGCAGTGAAGCATGTCGTATGTGTTGGCAGGCGCAGCTTTTCTTTGCCAAATTGCACGTTCCTATGATGGATGACTTTGTTGGTCCCTGCGGCGACCCCATCATCTGGCTTTCGTAATTACGGACTCTTTGGACCTTTCCCCTGTAACATGATATATACAGGGAAAGGGCGGCGTATTTCCTATTCCTCCGCCCATGGTTTCTTCTCTGTGTGTAAATTTTCCCCGTCTTCTTCCATCAATATTCAATATGACGCTTTCTTCTTTTGAGTTGACAGTTTACTTTGGCATTTCTTTCCTCTTTTTTTTTTTTATTCCCATCTCATTCCAACAATCTGTAGTCTGTTCGTAGTTGACGTCACTCATTCTCGCTAACTTTGTTTTCTTTGCTAAACTCTGATTTTTACCAATCGATACATTGATTTTTCCCTTATTTGATTAATTATTACATTTGTTATGTGGGTTGGTGGTTTTTTTGGAACTTAAGAATTTATGATTGATATCAATTGAATTAAAGTTTTTTTTTTTTATTACCGTACCGTATTATTTATTTATTTTTTTGGACCAACTCGATTTATTTCTACTTTAATTACAGTCAAAATGAATTTAATAACGTAAGTGACTTTGTGTTTATTTTGAAATGATATTTTTATTTATTTTATTGAAGGCTCAATACATAAGTGTTTTATTATTTTTTTTTTATACAAAAAAGGTTTGTAATGCTTCAATCTTTAATGCATTTTTAGGTTGTCACTTCTTTCATCCGGACTGACGTTATTGTTATCTTTTAGCGCCAAACCACAATGGATTTTTCTTTTTCTTTTTGTTCTCCTCTCTGTCTCAATCAGAATCGGAGAAGAAAAGGCATCAAGTCTTTACTGAGGTATCATCTTGTGAGTTGTATTAGTTTTATAGTTCTTTTCCTTGCTCACAGATGGCGCGACCGTCGGAGAATTCATTTTCTTCGGTCGGTGACTCTCGGTGATGTAATCCAAATATGATTAATTCGATTGAAAGTAAACAAATTTATTACGAAGACTTAAATTTCCAATAGAATATTTTTAATGTTATCAATATGTCTATCAAAAAGATTTCTTTCGTAAATGTTGTCTTTGCGTTCGGTTGTACGTCTAAAAGCAGACTGACACTAAACGATGAGAGGATGTGGGCATGCGCAGTGAGATAAATCAATGCTTTGGTCTCTAGTTAGTCATTTGTCGAGTGTCCACAGTGATTAGGTCTTTGCTTGTGTTTACTTCCATTTGTTTTTATTTACGTGTGAAAGATGAGCGCTAGCGAGAAAGCAAAAACACACCGTGATCGATTGAAAAAGCTGCGAGACTTGCAGCTTAAGAGGGTAAGTTGAACATTTTGATCAATCGAGGAAGCAAAAAATGGTAAACGGTGACGAAAAAAATGGTAAAAATATGTTTGTCAAATAGAACGAAGCACGCAAGCTCAATCATCAGGAAGTCGTTGAAGAAGACAGAAAGAAAAAATTACCCACAAATTGGGCAACAAAACAGAAGTACCTGGAATGGGAAATGGATGATGAGAAAAAGCGAAAGGTTAGTAATAAAAACGAAACGTACGTCTCTCGTATAATTTAATAAAAAAATCAATTTCTAAATAGGACGCCGAAGAAAAGGGGGAGAGCTACGATTTAGTGAAGTTGCTGGATATTTCAGCCAACACGGCAGACAGATTGGAAAATAAAAAAAGAAAGAAAAACCCCGATCCCGGATTTGCTGATTACGAACAAGCGACTGCACGTCAATACGAGAGACTCGTAAAACAAATTAAACCGGATATGGACGAATACAACATGAAAAGGGAACAAATGTACGTAATTAAAAAATCGTTGGAATAGAATATTTAATATAAGATAAATTACTTTTATTTTGATTTATTAATACAGGGGAGAAGCATTTTATGCTGGAAAAGACACGATATTACAAGGAATAAACAAAGACACGAAGGAAGGCATCGATCGAATGGTGGAGGATTTAGAAAAACAGTAAGAAATTGATTTCATTTATAAATCAGCAAGTATTCTGACACATTTTTTTCTTTTTAATGTTTTATTTAGAATCGAGAAAAGATCGAAATACAGTAGGCGTCGCATGCACAACGACGACGCAGATATCGATTATATCAACGAACGAAACATGAAATTCAACAAAAAATTGGAAAGATTCTACGGGCAATATACGGGCGAAATCAAACAGAACTTGGAACGAGGCACCGCCGTGTGAATCGCTCGTACACATGCAATTATTCTTTTCTTTTATTAGGATTAGTGTCATAGTAAAAATGAGGCATCCAATTAAATGCGGATCGCGTTGTCTGATTGATTTATAATGCACCGATAATGACGGAAACGAATCAATAACGATTAATTACGGTGGAGTCACCCACTAATGAATAAATATTATCATGGCGTTACATGTGTCATTCGATAATTATTGATAAAACGTTCACGGCTTCGATTCATTTTAGAAGGATTAAATTGTCTGGTCTGTAGGGATGGCAAAAGAAAATGGGACGACATAGAAGAGGGAATTAACGACTTGATCCTGTGCGATCAATAGAGCGACAGGGGCGCAACGGGGCACCCGAGCAACACCTCGAGACGCAGGTGGCGAAAGGATTCTACACTGCAAGAAAAAAAAATTGCGAGACACGAGATGTCATCTTCCCCTGCCGTCTAAGTGCCAAGCGTCCCTCGAGAGAAATCAAGTGGCTTAATGCGAATTCCACGCTCGCAACTTTGCTTAATTGTGGAGTAATCGAGTCGAAGGCAAAGTGGGAGCACACTCCGACATCATCTTTGCAGTGCATTTGTACTGATTGCAAAAACACCGCTTTCTTTTTCCTATTATTATACGATACGGTATACTTTTTTTTTTTGTATTTTCCTTTTTTTTTAGGTGTTAAGTAAGTAAATGGCAGTCGGCGGCACTTAATTTGATAGTTGCGAGTTATTAAGGAGGAGAATAAACGTGGGGTTTATTGGTTTTATGTTTGAGTTTCGTCGCTATGTAATTAGGATTCTTTTGACGAGCATCCAATGCTTTTGGGCTAATTTCCTCGCACACCCTTCGAGCATTTCCCCACGTTTACAACGCCTTTGACTATGCAAACTATGAAAGGAATTCGAGCCACTGCTAGCTAGCTGCGCCCGCTTTTCTATATGCCGAAATACACTCGTGACTTAACCCTTTTGGGTCCTCGATTGTTCGTCTCGCTGACCGACCGTCATGCTCGTGTTACGTTGCAGTCGGCGTCGATTGTGAGTAGTCATGGGAACCGAACCGGTGTCTTATTACAAACCATACACGAATCATTCCTTGTAATTTTTTTTTTTTTTTCATATAATTTGGATTTCTCGATGCAACGATTATGGCTTCTATTTCTAGGTATTGGAAATCTATTAAATATTTACGACTTATTTTATACTTGTGACTTAATGTGTTCGTGTTTGCACACTTAATTAAGGCAATGCAGTCGGGTCTCTTTAATTTTTTTTCCTGCCCTTAAATTTGACACGCTCAATTAATTTATTGAAATGGGCCAGAGTTATTAACATAATTTTAAGTAGCGCCTTCAAATTATCACTCGAGTTTCATGAAGTGAACGTTGATTTTTTTTTTTTTTTCTACATTTTTTTTCTTTCACTACTTTTTATGTGTAGTGGAGTTTAACCAAATTGTATGGCGCCAATGTTTTTTTTTTTTTTTTTTTACTTTTCTTTTTTCCTGCAGTCAGATTTTTCAACACATTGCTACACAGAATAGATATACATACCCCAACACACTCAAACCCATACTCATCCGGCCGTTACCATGGTGCTTTTCAGCATCGGATGACGTCAAGAAGTGCTCCGTTGTCAGGAGCGACGGTTTCCACAGTAACCATGCGAAAGCTAAGTGAATGTAGCGGCCTGAGGTTGTTATTCGCATAGGGGAAAGAAAGCCAAAATTTGTTGTTTAATTTTTTTCCTTCCCTTAAACTCGTGAATGGTAAACACGAGGAGGAAATTCTGAAAATCAGTGTATATTTTTTTTATTATATTTTTTTATTTTTTATACGGTATCCAAGTTTTGTCTTATGTTTCGGCGATAAATAATAGGGTCGAGAGTAAAATAAACATGACACAAAGGTGGTTTTGTTGGAATTTTCAATTGAGGTTTTGTAAGTGAAGAAATGGCAAACAGGATTAAATGAAATTTATTCAAGTGTGTGTAAATCGTATTGGTTTTCTCGTCGAGACGCGTGAGAAAAATGAGAGAAATCAATTGCGAGCGGTGGATTCTGGAAATAATATGATTAATAATTGTCCAAATAATTATCACATCATCGTAATGCAAACACAAACCCATTTCCAGCTACCTTCACTTCCCTTCCCTTCCCCCACGATGCTTTACAAGGTTAATGTCACGTTAATTCTTGTGAATTATTCCCGATAGATTTCTGCTTTTACGTCACATTCGATTATATCTCCCCCTCCTTTTCCCTATTGCTACCGTTTAAATTTCACATCCCACACACATAGATCTAGCCAAAACATCGCCTTTAATTCGCCGCAATTACTCATGTATACTTTTTCTTATTTACTGGAATTTTTTAAAATGCGTTTCGATCGGCTACTTTAATCATGCCGCCACTAGGAGTCGGGTAAATACCACCATGTTTGTTTACGAATTTCGTCGCACGATGTCTCTGCGATCGAGTGGCGTGTGCCGTGTGCAGCATTACAGGTTGGGGTGGGTAGCCAACGTTGTCGACTCGAATTGGACGCTTGTTTTTCGGTGTTGAATGTGCCCGGCCGAAGTGGGCTCGTCGGAGATGCGGCAACGGCCGTGTTTGGTGCGAAATGCATGAGTTGTGCTGATTGGGGCCTCCGAATCAGATGCGTGAGGTTGCATGGTCGTCGGTGGTAGACAGGGGAAGCCTCATCTCTTCCCCTTTTTTCCCTCGACCCCCTGGGTGGTAACGAGACCGAACGCCGACACCTGTCCGGATTAATGCACTGACGTGTTCGTACTGCAATGAGTAGCGGATTTTTGGAGACCCGTGGAATGCACTAACAGGTGAGTGAATTATTTCGTGTTTATTTTTACATCTATTTACTCGTTGGTTTCCTTCAATTTTGCACCCCAAACCCGATCACGGGGTTTCGGGTTTCGGGTAAAAATCGAGGGAATCTAGCGGTGACCCGTGAGTGAATTATTTAGTGTTTATTTTTTTACATCTGTCGCTGGTTTCCCTCGATTTTTAACCCTAAACCCGTTTACGGGGTTTCGGGGTTAGGGTAAATATCGAGGGATACCAGCAATGACCGACGAAAAAAAATCGCAGTTTGATCACCTGCGATTTTTTTCTCGTTGGTCGTCGCGTGCATTTCATCATCACAGTTGCACTCCGTCCACATTTATTGTCTTCCCCTTTAAGTATTTGCAGTTTTTAAAGGGGTGGCTGATGGAAGTTGCGCGAAGCCATTGTGATGGGCAATCGGGAGACATGTTTATGGCCCCATTGCGCGTGGCCAGGCACGGCAAACTCCCTCTTGCGTGGGAGTTTAGGGCCAAGACCCCTCTCTCAATCTCTCCGTCTGTTTCTGTTTTTGTTTCTGTTGGCAATTCCTCCCCACGCGCTCTTTCCCCCCTCTTTTTCTGCTCTTTGACGATGCGATGTCGCATTTTGTTTTTTTGTTTTTTATTTTTTTCCGAAGCGTAACGAAGCATCGACAATATTTTTGGTAACAAATTAGGTTTTATGCATTTCTCTGCAACAGCTTTGAATAGGTCGGTCCGTACGGTAGGGTCGGGGTCAAGTTACTGCGCACACTGAACCTTGAGCCCAAACGATGAAGATGAAACTGCCCCTATTTCTCTCGAGTGTCGGCTTCACCTCGCATCAATTTAACATTCTCATTTTATTTATTCTCTCACGGATGATGGTTTCTGCTAATATATAAATTGCAGCCGGTAACCTCGTAAAAAAAAAAACACGATAAAAATAGCAAATGAATATAAACATAAGAAAACAAGCTAATGGTCTAACCTGTAATTTTATAACGAAATTGTTACTTTCCATTACTCACTGCATTAATATTTTATTATGCTTTTTTTATATTTTTTTCATTCTGACAATACGACTTATTTCCAATGTCGATTTGCATTATTCATCACGCCATTTTGATTATTCATCAATTTTTAGTCTATTATTTACACATGTTTTAATACGACTAGTACTTCATTATTCGCGTTGACATGTTCTTGACACAAATTGTTTGCTCGTATTAATCCGCTCCAACTTTTTCCTTTCTTTTCTCCCCTTTTTCTTTCTTCCGACTTTGCTTTTCGTTTGTCCGTCGATCGATGACACGTCACTCGGTTCCCCTAGTGGCGTCCTTCTCTCGCTCTCTCTCTCTTCTCTCTCTCTCTTTACTTGTGGTTCTATTTTTGTGTTTCGTTCGCGCCCACACGTTAGCCAGGGTCGCGCGTTGACGTCAATTGGAATCGGTCTTGACGTCATTCGGCTACGTTCATCCGTCATAGCCTTTGCTTGTGTCGCTCACAATCCCGTGTCGTATCGTTGCCGTGCTGTTATTAGCCGGTGGGCGTGTCGTTTCGCGTTTGCCGATCGGGCGTTCGTTCGTCCTCGATTCTTTGTACGGTGGCGATAAGATCGTTATTTACGCTAAATTCATTGATTTCGGATCAAAGAGGGCAAAAGAAAGAAGGAAAAAAATATAAGTTTTATTTTTTTTTCTCTCTCTCTCTCTCTCTCTCTCGCTCTCTCTTTCTCGCTCTCTCTTTCTCTTTTATATTTTTTCTCACTCGGCGCCATTTTAATCCTCCATTGGGTTGGAAGCTTATTCATAATACAGCGCAACTATAAAAAAGTGTACTCGAGACCTGGTTGAGACGGAGGAGCCTCGAGGGAGACACGTCTTTGACGTGTCACGCCATGACCGTGTACGGTGAGTAAGGCGTGAGAGTGGGAGGAGACATTCGCGTGCGGTTCTCTCATCAGCACGGAATCCTGCTGTCACTGCTGATTTCCAACATCATCGTGTTTGTTAGACCGAAATAGTAATACGGCTAATTAGTGGACTAACAGCTAAGGCGACAATTTGCCAAACATGTTGTATTCGTCAAAACTCTATCTGGCAAGACGCACTTTTCGCTTTCTCAGGTGGATCTCGACTTCCGTCTCATTAAGTCCATTAATCCACCAAAGATTAATTCCCCATGTGCGCATGCGCAATTAACGCCCTCGCCTATCTCCACTTTCCCCGTATGGCAGTCGGCACCGTATGCACATGCCTCGCCTGCTTTGCTCTTTTCTTGCTAACCCCTTATGTGAATTGAGTCGAAGACATCGACGCGTCCACATGCTTAAGGGTCTCGTGCATGGGGGCGATGTTGGCGTTCGAGGTTCCTTATCTGGTGGCTTCGATTCAATTACACAAGTGAGTGCCCGCTCCATTTTAAACTCATTCAACACACGTGAACGAAGAGAGAGAGAGGGCGATGACGGCAAGTGATGCTGCGTCGCCATGACGACGCGATTAAGTCACAGTTGTACTCTGAATGGCGACTGATAACCCAAACTCGTCGTACCGAGTCGCGGGGTCGGATGTGAGCTAGCATCAATCACGCGACGTAAATGAAATGCACACGTTTGCTTTGGACGATGCTTCCCTGCAATATTTGCGAGCATCGTGGTGGTGGTGGTGGTGGTGAAGAAGAGTGTGCTAACACAGAAAAACTCAAATCCCACTGATACGATATATAAAAAAAGAAGAAAAAAGAAAAACGGAAATGGGGGATGAGGATGGAGTCGTAGACAGCGTTCGGGCACTTAACATAAAGCCAAAGGGGTCATTGGTCAGCCGAGTCACGCTTCGTGCTGGGTTTATTGCGCACCTTTGCACCTGGATCCAATCAGGGGATTCGATCAAGCAGGGTATGATTGATCGAACCCAAGAAGTAAAGCTAAATAAAAAGAAGGGGGCAACAAAAAAAAAACCAGGGTAGGTAGGTAAGAAAGGAGGGGAGAGAAAAAAAATGTAAAAAATGAGTTTTCTTTTTTCCTGGGTGTGTGGGTGTGTGTGTGTGTATGTGTATGTGTATTATGAGGGAGGGCTTGCACTTAAGGTTAGGCGAGAGTGTTCAGGTTTGATGGTGACGTCAATTGGTAAAGAATTTTTCATCCTGCAAAGTTTTTTTTTTTTTTATCTCGGCAATTTATTGCAAATGGGGCAAATTCTTGCTCGGGTACTATCTTCTTAAGCGGAATTAAATTTCTTTTCCCATCGACGAAAGGAACCATTTATCAAAAGTCACGTTTTTAGGGGGGAAAAACGCATTTTTTATTATATATTTTTTTAAATTTAAAGAAAAAAAAATAATAAAAATTTGTAAATTGTTAGGATACTGCATTTGAGAGGTAATTGATCAATTGAATGCGAAACCATTTTTGACTTGTTTTGGTTGGTTGCTAAAGCCCAGCCCATTCGACTCAGCTGCTATTATCCTCTTTTTTTGCAAAAGGGCACGTGCTGTTTCGGAGTCAAAAACCACTTCCCCATGTTAGGGCGGTGCGTCATTTCGAAGCAGTTGCAAGCAGGCGGCACCACTTTTGGTCCGCTCTCCGATTCGCCTCTTGCACCTGTGTGTTGCGGGTTGGGTAGCCATCTTTTGCCAATAACCGCGGATCAGTTTTCCATTTGGTGCTTGTTGATGCGTGATCTTAGGCCCTTCCTCCTGACACTTCCACTCGATGTCTTCGCATCACCGAGTTCCTCATCCGAGATTGGCAAAGGGAGAGAGAGAGAGAAGGGGGAGAAAGCGGGAGAGAGAGAGAGAGAGAGAGAGAGACGTCACTCAATAAAGCGACATGTGGCGTTGATGTGGGGTGTGGTACGAAGTGTGCAACGACGTCCGATGGCATGTGCCTGGGAGTAATTTGTGCGGCCACAGCGCGCGGCCCCCGGATGTTGCAAGGCTTGTTGAATTATACAAGAAACGTCTCTTTTATTTGTTATCCCGAACATTTCGACTTTGGAGTGGGGCATTGAACTTTCCTTTATTGTTCATTGATTAGGAGAAAATGCGGTCTTGTTGTTAACTTCAATTTCACAAAAGCCACCAAGCAAACTCGAGGCGTTCTGACATTCTAAGTTCCTATTCCCATTCCTTTTATGGGACTTACCTATCTCGAGTTTCGAAATTGAATTATTTGGGAAAGAAGAAAAAAAAATTTGTTTAATCGAGGATAAAATGGACCGGTTTGTTTACGAGGACAAAAGAAACATTTCATTTAATCACGTGTAATCTGATGTCACAGGAAATAATTCAGTTTCGAGGACTCGTTTGGTCGATTCTTTGTTTGGGGTTTGTTTGATTCCTTTAAGCACTTCTTTTTTTTTGAAACTTTGAGCCCTTAATTTGTCACTAATCTCACATTAATTGCGACGTACTGCCCATGCCCAGCAGATATTTGCTATTTTATTGTTCACAGCTGATTTCCCCCACAAACGTTTACCGATAATGGGATATCAATTGCAGCTTATCTCATTTAAATCTCGCATTGTTCTCACCCCTTTCTCGTGCCATGGCATGGCTCCGCTCGCTGCAATATGTTTACAAATGGCAAACTCACAGATTGCATTACACAACTTTAATTAGACGATTAATCATATTCAGGTGATAATAATAATTTTAATTATATTAAAGTCAAATTTTTTCCCATTTTACCCCATGATTTATGTCCTTGTTTTCTATACGTTTTCCTTTTTATTTTTTTATTTTTCAAAAATAAAAATATAAAAAAAATCTTTTAAGGAAAAAAAATTTTTACAGCGTTAAGCCGAGTTAAAGTAATCGTCTCTATAGTCGAAAAAAAGAAGTATACGGTACCATACAATACTTTGATTTATTAAAAGTGTATGCGATGGTTCTTTCCCCCCGATTTTTGATACGTGATATCAATGTAACCAACCCCCTTCCCCCTTCCATCCCTTCGCCCCCTGTTGAATTTTTAAAATATCGCCATGGTGGAAAAATGTTGTATCGTTGAATATTTCACCAGTTTCGTTTTGGCCGGATGGAAATGAAAAAGAAACACTATTTGCCAATATGTGGGTTTGTCAAAAGAGCTTTTAAAACGTTCTTTCCTTCGACGTCTTCTACACTTCTCATTGTTTTAGTTGTCGTGTATACCACTCCAAAATAAATAAAAAAAAAAAAGAGAGGGAATGGAATACGGAAACAAAGAAATGCATTTGAAAAGACTTTAGTTTAAAAGTATATGGAAAAAAACAAAACACGAGGCAAGGGGAATGGCTGGTGAGCGATAAAAAGAAAAGTGGATTAATGGAACAAATGAATGAAATTTTGGCGGAGTTACTATAATGGAGAGTTGCGAGTCACACACCGTTCCACCTCCTCGGTACGTTGCACGTGCGAGTCGAGGCTCCTTAATGCCCCAGGGCCATTGGCATCTCAGTGACTCTTTGCGAAAACGCTCGTTTTCTTTCTTATAAGGGAGAGAATGTTATCAGATTTCTTTTTTGCTGCGTCTTCCTCTTGCATCCGAGCTTCATTATCCGCACGCCGTCACAGTCACTCGTCCGGAATACACACCCCATCGACGAACAGACTCTCGTGGATATTTCTATACCCTAGCCCTCTTTTCCCCTTCTCTCTCTCTCACTCTCTCTCACTCTCTCTCCTCGGTACTAAATTTGATGTGCACTAAAATTTGACATGGCAAAATGATGACGAGCTACTCATCACGTGCTCGAACACTCACGCCCAAACGTCGACCAACATTCCAATGAGCACGTTTCGAATCGCTGCATTAAATGCGTTTTTGACAAACTTAATCAGCACCAGATTTTTCCCTTTAACTTTTGTTGCGAAACATGAGTTGGGAAGGAATTTTTTAATGGGAAAAGTCGCTTTAAAAAACACAAGATGGCGTCGTCGAAAGATGCTCACACCATTGCTTCATTGCCTTTAGTATAATGTGTTGTTGTACGACGAGATACTAAAGCGCGTCGTCATTGTGCCCGGTCTAATCTAGGAGCGTAGCAGAAATAATACAATTTACTTTAGCATGTTGCAATGTGGGATATCATGTGGAAGTCGGTTGAGTGCAAGCAACGACTTTCTTTCTTTCATTCTTTCTATTTTTCTTCCTTGCCAATTATTACGATGCTCGATTTCGCCAACACTTTATTTTGATTTTCAATTTAGAGGTGTTTGTACACAAGTTTGTTATCTATAGTCATGTGATGATGAAGTCTAATGGGGCTTGGTTTTTTTTATTTTTTATTAATTTAATCAAATTTGCCTAATTATAAAATATGTAAGGGGAATTTTGCCAGAGAGAACGTGTTCTTAATGGATTTTGAACGGCCAATTCAATCTCTATGGGAAATTTATTTTGTAATAGGCAATATTCGCTAACATCTTTTTGCATCAATGAACCCACATGAAGTGTATACTAAATTTCCGGCGCAATATCAATAAGAAAATCGTGTTGTTTTTGTTTTTTTTCCTCCGCCTCAAAATAGCTCGCATATCGCTTTTATATTGGCTCTTTGAGTTAGGAAAATGGTTTATTGTGTTGGCAAATTTGTCTGTCTGATGTTCGCCGAGGAGGATGAACAATCGGATCACGGATGAACACTCGATTGTCACCTGAAGAATACCAAAGTCTTTTCGAAACAATTGATCGTGGAAAATAAAATGTTTTAAAAGGAATTTATGGGTGATTTAATGGTATTTTCTATTAAGATTTAACCGATAATGAAATTTCCTCCCTGTGATAAAGCAGAGAACATCACTTAGAATTTCCTATAGGCTTTATCAGTGCTCGAGATTTACTCCCTCGCCATTGCCATTGCCATTGCCATCGCATCGCATCGCCAGATAGGCCATCGAGTCGATCCCTGGATAACCAAACCGATGTTGTAAACCATGTTTACACACTACACACTACATACAGTACATACTACCTATTGATATTGTTTATGTCGTATCTATTTGGCAATTAGATTTGCTATGTTATGTTAGTACGCATTGCACGTTGTGCATTATCCAAATACAGTACATGCTACAACTAATAAATTCATTTGGGTCGGGCGGGACTAATTTTCAAAAATATTGCGAACGTGAGCTGTGGGGAGGACTAAAGCTGTCCATAAACATCTGCAAGGAGAATCTAACAAAAGGTGCTTTTCATTTTTGCATAAACGATTGCCTTCAAATCCCTTCGTGCTTAGTATTCACTCTTTGTAAATGGCCACCGCAGGTGTACCCTATTAGGCAGTTTTCTCCAACAAAAAAATGGTTGTACAAGGGCAATTACGTATATTTGAAAGCGCCGAGGTAATATTCTAATTTTTAAAGTGTTTGTTATGACAGTTTTAAACGCGTTTACTGTTTCTTCGCGTCGCTGTACCACAAGTTAACAGGTGTTTCTCACCTTGCAAATGATATTTCCCAAATTACGTTAGCACGAGTCCTGACTTTACGAGCTCGGAACACCGTTTTGAATAAGTAGAGCACCGTGTGACCATCTCAATGAAGCCAGCAGGTCGCCATTTTGAACTTTTGGAATTTTTTTTTTTTCCTTTTAACTTCATTAGATTAAAGCTCGTTGCAGCATTTCAAGTTTTGAACTCTGGTCGTAATCGTATTAATAACATAATGTACGTACACCCGTTATCTTAACCACGGGATAAACATAAATTACTCCAGATCACAAACAGATGGCTTGTGGATAAAGTTCTCATGCCACTTCCTGTTATCGAATTGCTTGCAAGTGGTCACAGGCCATCGAGTGCAAAAATATACAAATGTGCAACATAAACGCCACGAGTTTGTTTTTCTTATTCTATTTATTTTATCACGTCGGTGGAAAAGAAAGATGGAATGATCCAATTATTTCTTTTACAAAGATAATTTGCTTGATTTTTGTCTGCATGGATGAGGTTTATTTCTAATTATGCTGAATGCAAGATTTTATTTTTATTGTGCTGAAAATCATGCTTTGCATGGCTTTAACTGCGATTTTATGACTTGTAAGATATCTGCATACAAAGAAAAAGAAGGATTTTTATTTTTTTATGGGTAAGAATTTTGAAAAATAACAAGAATGTCTTTTCTGTCTGTGGTTAATATTGATAAAAAGAGAATTTGTGGCCAAATATGTTTTTCATGTTATTTAAAGCCATTTTTTGCTTTAAATCACCAAAAGAAAAAAAAAAGATAAAAGCAAATAAATAAAACACAAATTTATACACGGCATGCATCTTGTATATAAAAAAATGACTACGGAGTGACATGTGCGCAGCATGGTGCTGGATTCCAAGTAGCAATAGCACGACACTATTCTCGCTGCATCGGTTCGTTGGAATGTATCGATGTGTCTACAAGGTACTAACACAGACATAATACTCATCGACATAGCAACGACATTGCAGCTAAGCCGACTTTGTCACGATTATGACAAAGCTGCTCCCAAGCAACGACATCGCAGAGCAGACGTTGATTTGATTTAGATTATACGGCCATTCGGATCCTCGGCGATGATGTCCTTCGGGAGCAAGGAAGAATGGCTCAGACGTCAATTTTCTATATCGCACTGACATCGATATGTCATCGATTTTCTACGTCTTGCGATATCCCGTTTGATGTGAGTGCTACTTTAGGTTTCCCATATTGGCTGAACGAACGAAGGAAAAGAAAGAGAAGTCCTTCAGACTTTAAACCCATGTAGTCGGGCAATTGGCAAACGTAGATGCTGTTTACTAGTACGGAATTGCCATATTGAATTTGCCTTGGAAAGCAATTGATGTACATCTGTGTCTTAATTAAAAAAAATAGACGAAAAGTAAAAAGAAGAAAAAAAAGGGAGGAAAAAGGGAAAATAGAAAGAAAAGAAGGTACTTGGTCGACTCGATCATTCTGTCCTCCATTCTTTGGATTTACAATTTAAAACAGTAGTCGGCGAGTTTTCCACACTCCCGTTCGTCCGTCTAGACCATTTGATGTATCATCGCAAGGGCATCTTTCTCTTTTTCTCGTTTACATATAAGTGAGGACGAGCATGTTAAACCGGTACAAATTAGAGTTGTTTGAAAGAGTTTTAAAGGCGTTTCTCTCGATGCTGAGTCAGTCGGGTTTAAATTAACGTAAACGTTTGGTCGAAGCAAGCGAACGAACGAACGAACGAACGAACGAACGAAGGAAGAAATTGGAATTGGAAAGTGCACTTGTGTTTTACAATTGCCCGAATACAGAGCGCGAGGAAGTTGTTGCAGTTTGCGAGTTGAGGCGTGTTGTTTGCGAGGCACTATAAAACTGAAAAAGGCAGAAAGAACTAATTAAAGTGCGAGCACTAAGGAGAAAACAATTTCCTTTTATTTGAAATTAAGTGATATTATCAAGATTATTTGCAGAGAATATGAAATAAAGTAAAAGCGAAGAGAGGAAAAGAAAAATATTTTGACAAATTTGTTTGTGCATTGCGGTGACTGAAGGGTTAAGACGAATGAAAATAGAGAGGCGAAAAGACAATGACGGAGGAGCCGGCAAAACAAAAAAAAGGTAAAAAGAAATATGTACCGTGTCGCAATAAATCGGCATCTCGTTGCATTTCTTCGCCCACCTCGACGCTTCTTCTTCGCCCATTTGTCACTCGTGATGCCCTTTTCTTTCATTCCCTTTGGTTCCATTCTCTTTTTCGTCATCTGCCATTTGCTAGGTCCCTTTTCTTCATTTGATTGCAACCGAGGGCCCAAACTGCAATCTGCTACTTCCATTTGCCAAATGGAATGAATGAATGAATGAATGAATGTATGAATGAATGAAATTTAAAAAGAATGAATGAATATTGTTACACCTGATTTAGAAAGATGACTCGGATGGAGGAACCGTGTTTGCTCGTATTTTTTAACCTCCAATCGCACCACTTTTGTTTGTACTCTGTATAAAGGTTTTAACATTTATGAATACAATGAGTGTGCTTATGGGCTGCAGCACATGCGCGGTAAAGCCACTCCCAACTTCCAACTTTCAACTTCCGGGCGCCTGCCTCGTTTTGTTTTTGCTTTTAAATGTAGTATGAAATTTGTCGATGAAGAAGAAGAAAAAAAAAAATTCAATGGTGGAAGAAGAAGGATGAAATTTTCAAACAAAATTCTGATGTTAAATGCATGAGATGTAGATTATCATTTGACGGTATTGAAGCACGATCAAAGTTTATAAAGTTTGGGTTTATACAAGCAGAAAGTAAACCCAAAGAAAAAAAATATGGATGGTGGTTGCATTGTGTTTGGGAATTGAAGTTTTCTTTGGACTTGCTTAAAGATTAATAATGGTCTTAAAGCGATATTTAAAGTTGTAATATTAAATTGCATTTCGTATGAACTACCAAGAACTCATAAATAAATTTTAAAAAAATCAGCACTTTGTCTATACATAATACATCATATGCAAATCATTATCAATTCCTGCTGTTAAGTGAATTAAGAACATTTCCAGGAATTTTTTTTAAATGTGTTTTATGTCATTAAACATTTACACTCGGGGCTACATTAGCCAAAATTGCATCCTCCTCCTTTTTTTCTTTTTTTTTTTACACAGTTATATTGCCAGACGAAACAATTATAATCTCAGTTTTTTTGTTTTTTTTTCTGTTGCTGAAAACGAGAGAGAAGGTTTTGATTCCGGATTTCTGCACATGAAGGTTTTTGAAAGTGAAAACGAATCTTTCATTTCTCGATCGAAAGGTACAAATATTTACTCAGAGGTTGCAGAGAGAGTTTCGTTTGCAATTAGTTTGGTTCTGGGTCGTGTTTAATTGATAATTGCAATAATTTAATTGTACGATAATTATTTATTTAAAAGTACATGAAAATTTAAACCCATTAAAGTAACAAGCGTGCCCAAACCAGCTTTTTTTATTTACTGTATCATAACGCCCACATTAACAAAGCTTTATTGTACTGAGGCTTTGTTTGAAAGCAAGAGAAAAGGTTTAAAAATGAAATGATGATGCATGCTTTAAAATCTTAAATTACCCCCTGTTCATACAGATTGCGTACGAGGTCACGTTTAGTTTCTTTGAAAATACCTAATAGCAGTTGCAATTGAAGAAATTTTTAAGCCCTTATGCACGAAACATTAAATGACACAAAAGCTGATGGTTGATCTGACCTCCGACCTCTGTTGTACACCTTCATCTCTCCTAAGAGCGATCTTAGAAAAGCACACGTTCAATAATGGAACTTGCAACCAGATATCCTCGTCTCGAGTCTCTTCATTTCTTACGATATCTTGAAAGCAGGTTTTCCTCTTCCGTTCCGATCGAAACAATACTGTACGGTGTTTTGATAGGTATTGTAATATTTATTTAATATTTAATGAGATGTGAGTTTTTAATCGAATTTTTTTTTTTCGAAATTTTATTTTCCTTGAATTAAGATTTTTCCCCATGGTACAGTGCAGTGTATACTAGAGTTTTTTATTTTTTAATCTTAAATAATGGATGGATGGATACAAGGGATGTTTCTTTTTATCAAATAAAAAGGTAAATAAATCGATATTATGGTTATTTTTCCAAGAGGAATTACTCGAGGCTGAAGATTTTAAAATACAATTTTAAACAAAATAGACAAATATTAAAGGAGGCGTGCACAGAGAGAGAAATGAAAATTTTATGATTGCTTTAAAGGGGTAATGAACGACACGTAAAGTTTTTTAATGATTGATCCATATTCACATTCGTAGGTTCGCTATACCGCAAACTCATAAGACCCACTCTAGCTAATGGAAATGAATGGGAATTAATGGATCAGATAAAATCAGCTCCGGAACCTACAAATGTAGACCGACAATTGAAATCTCTGTGTCGTTTAGTTTGTAAATAACGGGAAAATAATTTTCCTCGCCATCATTACTGTTAAAACAATATCAAAATTATTGTCTCATTACATCTTTATGGGAAATGGTTTTAATTTTTTTTTTAAAACTCTGCTGCTTTTCCTTCTTCCTTCCTTCTAAATTCACCAGTACCTACTCTTGTAGTTCGAGTTCTGCTTCATCCCACCTGTTTCCCTTAAAATGGTTTCCCCTGAAAATTAAATAATTCCGTTATTTCCTGCCTTCTCTTGCCTTGTTATTATACATGGCGGCGCATTATGTACCTTTAAAATGGTCACATTGGTATTAATTTTTAATTATGATCTTCAACTTGTTTATGATTGTGATTTATTCCACCGAATTTAGTCTAATTAATTAATGTTAATATTGTTTTATACAACTTACCATTAACAGCAACAAATTTAGTTAGCGCTTTAACTTTATAGCATTATAATCATGCACGCTATTCCCATTTCATTTCAGTTCATTCTATTTCTGTCCAAAGCGAACAAAAAAAGCATAAAAAATGTATTCCCATTTTGCCATACAAAGCAAATGAAATTAAATTTTTTTTCAACCTTTAAATCTAATTGAAGCGAAAATCAACAATTCACTAATGAATTAGAGCTGCCACGGTGAGCAAAAAGCGCCATTCGAAACTGTCTTTAACCCAGCATCGGTTAAACGATCGATCGAGAATTATTGCGACTAATTTCTGTGCATGGATATGCTACGTACAACGTATATAAAACCATAGAAAACTACATTTGTCGGTTATCATGCCCTGCAGCAGTGCAAACAAAACAAATGGTAATAAATTCATTTTAATTTGAAGAAAAGAAAATCGGACGACGAGATTTACAGCAGCAAAGCCATCCCCGAATTTTATTTACTTTTCGTCAGCTTAGCTTACTCTGTACAGTAGATTGGTACAAAAATCCATGGCAACGGGATCAAGAAATTCGTATCGAGAGAGTCCTAAAAATAATTTACCTCCCGAAGAGTGAGTGAGTGAGTGAGTGAGTTAAATTCTTAAGACGAGTCAACGATGAAAAGAAAAAGATTCAATTAGAATCTAATTGCATATATTAAGTATAATTATGAGCACATACAGCTCGAGTAGAAAAATGCAAACATCGGTTGCGTAGCAATGCATAAGCGTGCTAACTTGAGTCCATAGCCAACAGTTATTATTCTCTTTCATGGAGGGATGGTTGCGTAAAATCTCGCGAGTTATATGATGCATAATACTCTTATTAGATAAACATGGTGGTTCAACAGTCAGTTCCCTTTGCACGACGAAAAACACGAAACGTTTCGTCGTGTACGAGTCGGCACAACAGTCATCGAGCGTAAGTACCGTAATAATAACCGCGTTTTGTCAACAGTTTACCACACTCTTTATTTTTATTGCGTAAAACGCAGTTAAACTCGAATCGTACTACTCACTTAAACGCATCCGACGATTAATATTATAATCGTTATTAAAATTGACTACCAAGTGATAACATTGTGGTCTTCATTAACCGGCGGCGGACACACGCATGGAAAACGCATAATGATCAACATGACATGTCTTGGATTTACATTTCAACCCATTAGTTTGCTTGGCTAGGTCAAGCATATAAAATAATCCATCCAAATTGGTAATTACGTGTCTCCAACATGTACACCACTTATCATCCAATATCAAGTCATCTCGCTCAATTTCGTCAACAAATTGGAAAATTTTTTCAAAAATAAAAAAAAAACATTTTAATAGCATATAATTAGCCTTAAAACTGAAATTTTTTGCTTGCCAGGATCATTTAGTCGTTCTACTACTTCTTCCTTTTTAATGCAACTTCAATATGAGGTAATCAAAGTTAATTAAGTCAAGATTACTCAACCATGTGCAATGAAATGTTTATCTGGGCTGTTAGTTTTATAGCAAACTTTTCGACGTCTGGGAGAAAGAAAAAACTATAAATAACCAATATTGTCACCAAACCCAACACGAGAACTTTAATGCACTGGTCCTAAAACATTATATATATATTAAAAAAAAAAAAAAAAAAAAAAAAAAAA
>JAQFZO010000143.1:0-37139 GCA_034695885.1 Geophilus flavus
AGAGAGAGAGAGAGAGAGAGAGAGAGAGAGATTGAAGGGCTGAGCAATCATCATCATTCGTCACAATCACTAAATTGCCTCATTAAATCGAGGGGAAAAAACAATCTTCTTATACTAAGTGAATATTTTACATTTAGGAATCGACGGCATTCCATTCAAGTACTTGAATGGTTTAGAAATTAGTCAAACGGGATTAGTTTATTTTACCGAATCGTCAACAAAATTCGAAAGAAGAGAACAGCTATACGACGTAAATACCACTTAATTACTCTCTTTGATGACAGTATAAACCTAAAGAAGATGAATGATAAGGAAATCGCCAGTTGACGGCGAATTTGTCATTTGATTTTCTAACCCGGAATTAAAGATCGTTTAGTACAATATCAGAAAGAAAAAAGCAAGGTCAAAAACCTAAAAAAAGAAAAATTTCTGTTTTATTTAGATTTTGGAACTAAATAATTTAGGTCGCTTGATGGTATATGATCCAAAAACAAGAATATCAAGAGTATTAGTTAAAGGCTTATTTTTCCCTAACGGTATTGCGTTTAATCTCGAAGAGTCGTATGTTCTTATTACTGAACTAAGTTTATGTAGAATAACAAAGTGAGTTGTTGTCGTTGTTGGTGACTAGTAAATCGACGAAATACAGTTTTTCTTTGATGGCTCTTACAGATATTATTTGCAAACATCGAAGCAAGGACACACTGAAGTGTTTACAGAAAATCTTCCTGGTTTTCCTGATAGTATCAGACGAAATGCTCGTGGAAATTATTATGTGGGATTTAGTTCGGTTCGATTAGATGGATTCAGTACGTTTTATTTACTAATGGATTATCTCGGGCCGTTCCCATCTTTGCGCACCTTGCTCACGAAGGTACGTCATCAGACTCATCACATGAAAAAAATATTATTTTTTTCACGCATGTTTTTAATGAGTCGAATGTTTAAAAAAAAACTAAATTAGAGTTAAATTAAATGTTTCTCTACTAGTACATTTAAGTGGGGAAAAAAATCTGCGAAAATGATTCTTTTTATTTTTTTCCTATGTCATTTTAAATATTAAAGTCGCATTAAGTTGGGTAAAGATGCTTTCATCTTGATTTACTTTGTTTTTGAATCGTTCTTTTGATTTTTTTCCCTTGGAAATGTCTCAGCGGTTGGCAATATTAATTATTAAAATATCGATTGAACTTCAGATAAATCGGAATCCCTCATTTTAAGTCAACAGCGCATGCGCCTATAGTCATATAAGTTAAGCCTGAGGCTAAACTGAATATTAAGCTAAATATAATTATTCCAGATACTTGACTTATGCTTGAAAAACAACTTATTACAGTACGTTCGAATTAATTACATTTTATTCCCCAAGGTTACAAATGACCTAAACAGAATTAGATCATCATGGGAATAAAAAAAAAAACCAATAGAACGAAATGCAATTAGGCATGGCATTGCACCGGCGCCATTTTGATTGAAAAAGGTTTAATTTTTTATATTTTTTAAATTAATTTGATAGATTTTGCCCAAGTCATGGTTCGACATGTTCACATCAAGTCATGCGTTGGTCGTGGAATTAGATCGGAAAGGTGCAATCGTGTCTTCTCTTCACGACCCAACAGCCAAAGTAATCGAAAGTGTGTCTGATGCCTTTGAATACAATAATTTTCTTTATATTGGGAGCATGGAAGCCAATTTCATTGGTTCTCTTGATTTGTCAAAGGTTTTATGATTCAATTACTGTGTATAATGAATCGCTTTTACTCTTAAAAATACGTACCTAATTTACTACACTGTGTAAACCAAACAGTTATTATGCATTTAACTAAAAATGTCAGTGAAAAATAAAAAAAATAAAAATAAAAAAAATTTTATTTTCCTTTGTTTGAATAACTTTTTTTTTCTGTACCTAAAAAAACGAGCAAAAGCAAAAAAAAAAATATTGATTTCTTTATTTTTGATTTTTAAATTTCAATACGTCGAAAACGTGTGTTTTCCAAAAACAAAACCCCCGCCAGATACGGGTTTGGCGCCAAGGACAACTTCCCCCAGCCCAGCTCTAGTGTGTAGATTCAGTCGCCATGGCAGCCATGTATTTTATCTTCCTCCTCTTTTTCGCTGGTAAGACATCAATTTCTCATCTTTCTTCTTATCTAGCTTAAGTTATTGCTTTGTTTATGTTTTGGGTATTCGTTACAGCAGTTTTAAAAAAAATTCCGATCGCTACTAAGGTGGTTTCTTTAATTGTAATTAAAAATTGCGAGAATCGGTGGGTGTAGCCTTGTGTAAAGTTTACGAGGGTTGGATGCGACTGTATATAGCGATTCTCGGTATGGCATTTCAGTCGTCACAATTTTTTTTAAATTGATGTCTATTTACGAGTAATAAAAAATAAATTAATAAATAAAAGACGTTTTTTTCTGGTGCTGAAAATTTAAATTTTTTTTCCTTTCATGAATATTTTATTGTATTTTTTTCAGGATTATTTTTATGTACGTCGACTGAAAAGAACTTGGAATGCGATACACTTAAATGTCTGCAAAAAGATGAAGTTTCCCCTCCTTCGTGTGGCGATGACAACACGTGAGTGTTTTGTATTGAAATTTAATACCATGAATGAAAGAAAAAATGTTTAATTAATCATTCATTATCCAGCAAGAATGATTTGCATAATTGCATAGCAGAGGGAATTAGAAAATCGAGATGCAGCGAAGAAGAAAGAAACAAATCAAGATCGAGACTCGATGCTTTAGAGACAATACAAGAAAGTTACTGTGCAGAAGAGAAGTTTGAAAGACGTGAGTCGATTCTTCTAAATGGCGCTAGATGGCGGCCAAATGCAGAGCGCTTTAAAAGCGGGAAATTTGAAATTTATTAATTTTTGTATTTTTGTATTTTTTGAAAATAGTTTTTGATATGAATAGAGAATGTTGGAAGTCCGTAGCCCGTTGTTCTATCACACTTCTTTCCACTGCTTTACCACCAATGGGCGATAAAGTCAGAGATCCAAAGTCTTTAGAGTGCAAGTATGCGGTTTTTTAGAATTGGAAAAATTGATGTTTTGAAATTAATTTTTTTTTAATTTATAGAACCGCCATCGAAGGTCTGCGAAAATGTCAAGACATGTCAGAACGACCTTGCCACTCCAAATACTTCAGAGTTGAATTCTTAGAATCGGTGGAAAGGGTTTCTCGTTGTGGTGACTGCAAGTTGGTAGCGAGCGTTGCCATTTTACTGTTGGTTACTGTTGCTAATCAGTTTTTGTTCAACTGAAATTTTGTTGCAAAAAAAAAAAATTGGGGTTAATGCAATTTCGTACAATGCATCACTTGTTATCATTTACATTTCTCCAAAAACGTATAATGCAAAGTTAAAATTTAACAGAGTTGGCTATTTGAGGCTTCAAAATGCAATTTCAAAAGAAAAGGTCCATTTTATTAAGTGTTTGTTGGTCAAATTCTATCTGAGCATTTTTTTATTTTCATATTAAGAAAGAAAGAACACTAACTTAGTAAATTTAGGTCATTGCAAAAATTGTAAGACGAGTTAGTTGAAAAACTTGTTAGAAATAGTTTAAGTTTATATAAATATTTGTCATTTCCACGGCTTATATTGTCTTAGCCTATACATTTATTCATTTAGAAAGTAGAAAAAACAGACATTTTTTTAATGCAACTTTATATTGTAATGTTTTTATACCAAATTTTGAATGTAAACCTACACAGACACAGATACACAATATTTATATAAGAATTCTTATGTTTTAAAACTTTTTTAATTTATTGTATATACTATATACACTAGCTTGTATAATTTTGATTCCTATTCGTGTAATTATTTTTATTTATCAATTTATAAGAGTTTTTTTTTAAATATTTTGTTACGAACTAAATTACTGTCATTTATGTAAGTGAATAGATTGTCTTTAACCCTGCACCACTCACACACCCACACACAAATTTTGATTGAATCATATACACAGTAAATTCTGGGTGGAGACCGAATTTTAATCAATAAAGGTTATTTGTCTTTTTGTATTTTCGTCATCATTTTTTCTCCCTTACAAGCATGTGTTCTGTAACGTGTTCGACTCAAAATAAATCTTTACTTTCTCTTCCCATTTCGTAGTGGGCTTAGTGCCAAGGACTTGAAAAACCGTTCTCTCTGAATTTAGTCTTTCTCAATGGCAGCTGTGAGTTTCATGTTTCTCCTCCTATCTGGCGGTAAGAGTACATTTAAATCTGAATTTTATTTACTTTTATCACAATTTAAACGACAACTTTTTAAAGATTATATCAAAGAAAGAAAATTAAGTAAATTGTTGCTTTACTTTAAGAACAGTACTTTAGTAACTGCGTTTTTGTATTGAGGTGAAGTTTATTTTCAAAGTTGATAATAGTAAAAATAGTACAGTATACATGGGCGGAGTGGTTTCATCCAACCGGTTTTTATATTAAATAATTAATTCTGTTTTGTTTCGTGTTTTTGTAGGAGTCGGTGTCTTCGTATATGGAGATATATGTGACACAAAAGTAGAAATATGCGTCAGCCAGCGCACACCTCCTTCCTGCAACGACATAAAGTGATTTTCTTTTTTTAAACTTTTAAGTACACATCCGGTAATGCATTTTTTAAAAACCGCAGTTGGGATAATACGATAAAACATTGTCTGGAAGAAAAAAGAACAAGATGTCCTACAGATAGGAAGAAAGTATCGGAAAGACGATTTGAGTCATATCAACTCGTGAAAAAAGTTTACTGTTCCGATTCTCAGTTTCAAACCGCCGGTTATATAATCATACGGTTGATTTTTTTTTTGTTTTATGTTAAACCTATGTTATTTCAGACATCGCCCGATGTTGGATGAGTCTCTCTAGTTGCTTGGTTAATAGTCTCAGTACAACCCTTTCTACTACTTCTACTACTCAGAGCCTCAAGAGAGATCCAATGTCAACTGAATGCGAGTAATACTGACTACTATAATCTATTATTCTTTCATAATTTAACCAATTACGCGCTTTCAGAACCACTACTAACGCCCTTGACGTCTGCCAGGTAATGGCAGCTGCTTGCAATCCGGAAACTTCGGCAAAATTTATCAAAGAAATCCTGAAACATTCGTGTTGTGGTGAAGACGTTGTTCCTGAATGCAACCGGTGCGTGGGTCCTAATTGTCGTTGCCATGGCTCTCGTTGCACTGTTCCCATGGAGAAGGAAGACATGAAACAAGGAGCGTCTACTGCAGACTCGTCGTCTAGAATTGCCGCTCCTTTTTTGTTATTAATTGCTTATGTTATTTTTGCTGCTATTATTTACGCATAAAAAATGTAAATAAATGTAATTTGGCCTAGACATATTGTGCTATTTTTAAATTTTATTTTTATTTATGCTAAATTACTTTTGCAATCGATATCGAATAAAGTGTATGATGTTTTTAAGGCCGAAGTCAACCGCTAGGAGAAAGGTATTGATTTTTCTCGTCCAGTGACATCATTAATTTTAAATAAGTGTGACAAATCGGATCGTCCGCCATTGTAACGTTTCGTCTGGGCTAATTTGATTAAAATATTTAGTTTAACTGACGACTGTGGCCTGAACGACTCTTTCTCGGTACTGCTCTCGTCGGTACATCAGCATCAGATAGAAATTGGGTCACGCATGCGCACTATTTTAATGCAGATCAAAATGGCAGCGCTTAACAAGTCGGTTTTTGCAGGATTAATATATTTCGGTAAGCTCGTTCTCTATTTATTTTCATGCTTATGCTCCTTTCGTCGCGTACGTGCATTTAATAATTTTCCACGCATCCATTAAAAAATATTCCCCGGTCATGTTTTTACTTGTCTTTCTACTGCATCCCGACGTTTTCCCTTTGGGTGGCTTTACCTGCATAACACGGATGTCATTTTGCGCGGCAATATTTTTGTAACATTCATTTGCCTCCACCGAATTTATAATTATCAGTAATGTTTTAAATGAAATTTATTTCTCCTACTGTGTATTTTTATTTTGCATTACCCTGGAAACCATTTTTATGACGTGTACGTTACACAGCAAAAATAGTATCATATTGATTAAAGCTTGAGTTGCTTAAATTATATTTATTTTTGTGTCACGTTAGTAATATAATATTAATTTTCATTAAAAATAATATAAATTAAATATTTTAATTACCAAAATAAAGCAGACTTAATGCAATTCGTCATGCGGTGTGTCAAAAAAATCAATTGGACTGTGTTAATAAATTAGATAAAGGAAGTGAAAGGCGTTGCAAATAAAGATAAACAAACGATGGTTATGAAAATGGTTTTATTGATTATCATTTCCCCCGCCATCTTCCTGACTTTGACACGAAAATCCAGATTGTAGCAAAGTAAAATCCAATCTATTTAATTTTACTAATTGTACTAATCAATTTACTGCTTAAGGCTTACTGGTTATAGCCTCAGTTAACAGCAACCCATGCGATCCCACACAATGTGTTCGAATGAATGATAGAAGTATAGAGCTGGAGCTTCCAGACTGTAGTCACAAGTAAATGATCAAACAACATTGTAAACACTGGTCAAAATTTCGTACATTTCTTTTGATCACTCATTATCTTTTAGGAGCAAAATGCTCACATGTTTGGAGAACTTGGCCGCATCATCGAAATGCCCTGAAAATCAGCAGCACAACGGTTCGGAAGTGCTACACAGATATGCCCATGGATACTCGCTCTTAGAGAGTACATTCTGTAGTCATAGTGACATCTTAAAAGGTAAGTGGCTTACAGACACAGAAAATTCACACACTAAAACAATCTTTCCAACCTTAGGTTACAGGAGAAAAAAACAATGTTGGAAGCCAGCCGTTCAATGTTCGCAAGTTTTCCACTTCGTTGCACCCAAAACTAAGTTAATCGGTACCTATTGCAAGTACGTTTCTTAGGTTCAGTCGTATTTCGTTTGTGACTGTTACTTAATCGAATTAATTTTCAGAGAACGTCATTTCGTCGTAGAAGATTGTAAAAATATGGGAAACATTGATTTGATGGGTGACTGTAAGGAATTGCATGCTTCATTGCTGGATGCAATGTTTAAAGCCAGTCCATGCAAAGGGTGTGGCCTCGCTATCCAGTCGATTGTTTTGGGGTTAGGAACCCTCTTGGCACTTATGTCGAACCACATGGCAACACACATTTAAATAATAGATATGTATAATTACAATTTTGCAATAATTTATAGTTTTTTTTAATTTTCTTTTGTTTCTATTTACTTTTGTTTACATTTTGTTGAAAATACTGAAAACTAATGGTGACACTATATTTAGACCATTCCAAATTGTTGATTAATAAGATGAGTTGTGATATTTTGTAATTTTATATATTTTCCTTTGAATTTATTTGATATTTTTCTTGATTTCCATGGAAAAAAAATTAGTCGTTTTACCTGATATATAATAGGTCAATATCAATGTAAGATGTTACACAACTAATACAGAAGATGCTTTAAAAGAAAAGTACCTACTTAATGAAACTTGTTGCCAGTTTTTTCCAAGACTTAAATTCGTGCAGTCGGTTTGACATAAAATTAGCTTTATAGGATGGTGTGGTAATGCATTTAAAAGACTTGAAATCGTTATTTTAAATTTTCCTTACAAGTTAGTATAAATTCAGAGTCTCAGTTGCAGTAAATTACTTAAAATCTATTCGGTAAATTTTTATTATGCAAATATTCCAACCAAACGACTGAAAAGATTAAAAACAAATTACGTAATTAAACTAAACTAAAATAGATTGCAACCTAGGCTTCGGTGCATAATATTGAGCTAGTTGCACTGTAACGCCCATTATAATATTTTGACTTCGAATGGGTATCAGGTGCCTTTGATGTTTAATGTATATTATAAGACAAAGTTTAAATTTGTTTACAACTAACCCCAGAGATAAAATAGCAAAACTTTGCATATGAACTGCCGAGTCTGCTCATTTTCACCTGATCTCATTCTAATTTATTCTTGTTTGAAGCAGAAGATGCAAAGTTTTGTTATTGTATCAACAATAATATAAAAAAATATTTAACTAAAGTCAGATATATATGTAAATGTAATCGAAATGGAAAACTCTGTTGTTTTAAACAGATATTTAAGGTATTTATTTATTTTATTTTAATAATAACAATAATAAAGACTGCAAATGTAAATTACTAACATGCACTGCCAAACTGTAACATATGGCGGGCCATAAAAAATTTCCATTTTTCTTCCTCTTTGTGTTATATATAAGTTATTTAATTCTTACGATGTAATAAAAAGAGTAAATAATCCAATTACATGAAATTGAATACATGGGTGTACAGTGCAATATTTATTTATTAATTTATTCTTTGTGTATATGTTCCGTAGGTCTTTTGGCATCTGAACTGTGAGGTGAACTTTAGAGCGTGTAGTTGACATGCAAATTAATGTGTAGATGTTGTAACAAGATGTGTAATTTTAAAAATAATATGGCATTTAGGCCAACCACAATTGATTTACAGTTATAATAGAAAAAGTCAAATGTCATGATTTTAAAAAAAAAATCAATATTTTTCTGGACACTGTAATAATGTGTGTAGGAATAAGGAGCATTAAAATATAACTAGTTCTACTTTCAGGTATTTGGTGTAGTTTGATATTGAGGACACACATTAACCTACAGTATTTATTAAGATCGCACAAAGATAAACATAAATTCGAAATATTCCATAAGTTATACCGGTAAACATAAAAAGTAATGAAAGATAAATCACGCCCTTTTAAAACCATCTGTACAGATGATTCTTTCCTTTATCTGCCTACGAACTTTTTTCACGACCTTTCCCTTTCTTTTTGTTCTCTTTTTCCTTCGTGCACGATGAAGAAATCTGGAGTTGTGATATTTTTCCTTTGCTACAGTACGAAAACCTTTATTTTATTGCTTACATTATAATACCAAATGTGTAATTCCATATTTCAGTTGTGATTTTATCATTATGTGACGAATGTAATATTCAAAAGTGTCCAGATCCCATTAATACGGTTCCCGAGTGCAACAACACACTGTAAGTTTCTAAACTAAACAAGTTCTGAACGATTTTAAAACACACAAGTCTCTTTAAAAACAGAATCATCGACTGTGTGAGAGATGTGTTCGCATCATGTCCAACAGGAATTCAGTTTGGGCATATGTTAAATGCCAACATACTCACCCGGGAAGCGATTTGCAAAGATGGTCAACTTCACGACAGTAAATGAATAGCATAAATTATAATTAACTTAGTTCACTAATTAATAGCAAATCTGTGACTGTGTGTTCTGGCACGCTTCCCCCTGCCCTTGATAACTTTTCCTGCATTACTCACTGTTTTTCCCCCTTTCCTGCATTACTCATCGTTTTTTCCCCTCCCCCTCCTTTTCTCGAAATAAAAAAAATGGATTGATCACGGTTGCTTATTATCTAGTTCAAGGCTATTCATCATCTAAATTATCCAATATTTAAATGTTTTTCTTTTTCTTTCTGCCTTTTTCAAGTTTATTTTCTAACTCTAGGTATGCGTAAACACACTGAATGTTGGCACCATGCTTTCAAGTGTGCATCTGATTTGGCTTTTAACTCAGAATTTAATGAGCAAGAGCAATGCCTGTGAGAAAATGTGTTTTTATAACTTGAATATCACAAGATAAATGAAATGAATATTATCTAGCATTCGGAAAGCAAAACTCGAAGATTGCAAAACAACACCAGAACTTCCTATCGCCTGTATCGGAATCCATGAATCATTTCTCGACCTTGCTTTCGAAACATCTACGTGCGATGGCGCCACCCTCACTGTTCAGCTTTCGCTTATAGTTTTATCAATTGCAATCATATTTTATTTTTAAACATTTGAAAATTACTATTTGCTTTAACTCGACTTTTTGTTTCTTCTTTTATAAATTTATTCCGTTTATTTATGTAAAATAAAATTCTCGTGAAACATTCTTCGTGCATAATTTAATAATTTAATCACAAGATATTTTACGACCATAATACGATCTTTATATTTTTCGTGGAAATAAAATTCTCCCTAAGCTTTACATCTTAAAATTTTCTTAATAAATATTTTACAAACATTTTTCCTTCCCTCTACATGAAGATGCGCGCAGTTTCCATGGCAACGGCAAGATCAATTTACTCTCCACACAAAGGTACCTGACGCTCGGGTAAAATATTTTCTTAGTCGACCACACAATGCATGCTTTCCAGGTAGGCTAAAATATGGTGAGATTCAGAACGCAATTGTATCTTCTGCTTGGATTTTTGCTAGGTAAAACCCTAATAGAAAGAATTTATTTTTACTTTATCTTTTCAAATGTTTTCTATCACTCAATGCCATCATTTACATGGCGCCGTTTTGGTAATTTATTGTTTACATTTTGCAGTGTGTATGATAGAAGCCAAAAGTGTACAAACGAAGAAAAAATGCGATTTCGAAAAATGCTCGAAGTTCATGGAAGAAAGGCCCGATTGTAAGGATGACACGAGTGAAGCTGAACTATGTCTTCAAGCTTTACACCAAGAATGCCCTAACGATGCAAAAATTGAATATTTTTTGGAAAAACATAAATTAATTCATCACACTCTTTGTAAAAGTACCAAAAGTGGGGGAACAGGACCAAGTAATACCAGATAAAGCGATTTTTAATCGTAGATCAATCAATTAATTATTAATTTATTGATGTTTTCTTATGTTTTACTCAGAATATGATGCTCATTCAGACTGTTGGGCCAAAACTGAAGAATGTCTTAATAAATTAGTCACACCAAGAAGCATGTTGGGCGGGAAAGTTTGTGGGTATGTTGATTAGTTTTGTGAAATTATAATAAAATAATTTATTTTGTTTAAAATTTTTAATTACAAGGGCCAAAAAAATAAACAACGATCAATGCAAACTCCGGGAAGATGTCGAATGGCATTGCAGAGAAATGCACGTCACTTTTCTCGAGCATGCTTTCCAGGAATCTCAGTGCTGTGCGTGCAACATTAAATTCAACATTTCCATTGTCATCGCAACTATTTTTGGCATGTTCTTCCAGCTTCATTTTTATTAATTTATTTTAAAACTTTATTATGATGTTAAAAACAGTTGTTTTAAATAATATATATATATATACTTACTCATGGATTTTTACCTGCTTGCTTGCTTGCAATTGTATTTGACTGACCTATAATTGGTTTTGTTTCTATTTAATTGAAGAAACCGAGTAACTGATACTGTATGTTAAGTAGATTATTGATCTGTGTTAGATATATTAACTATTCAAATTTTCATTTGATTGCAGATAACAATTTTTACATTTTTTAAAATCGCATCACATAGAAAGTTGAGTGTAATCATACTTTATTGGTATTGTAATGGACAATCAATATTTTTGTATCCTATTACAAAAAAATAAAGTGTAACGTTGTATTAAGTGATAAATCGTAACGTAGTTTCAGATCTAGATCGATTACCAAAAGCGAGATCTGACGCGAGTTTCGATTTGTTTCTTTGTTTCTTTGTTTCTTTCTTAGTTAAGACCATGACGTGACTTCCGGTTTCCCGCCACACTTTCCATGTAGATCTTCACGATGGCGACGGTAAGAGTGGTAAGTTGTTTGTAAAGTTGGCCCAACATTGGCTGAAATGGACTTTTAACGTTTTTCTAACCCCATTATCTCGGTAATAATAGGACAGTAGAACAAACATAGATTACATCAGAACTAACGTTTTAGAATTTTTAGACAACATGTTGGGCAATGTGAACCAGTCCCAACATGGCTAAAATTGACCAACATTTCAAAGTCCCTTATCTCGGCAAATATAATGCTGAAAGTTTAGAACTCAGTAGAACAAACGTAGAACATACAGAACTAACATTTCTGAAAAATTGCAGGTAGTGTAGGGCAGCCCAACATTTTTCAAACCTCAATATGTCGGAAATAGTGACAGAACAAGCGCTAAAAATTTAGAACTAAGTAGAACATATACCAATAACTAACGTTTCAGATATTGGACAACGTGTTGGGCAAAGTTGATCCAACATTTTTCAAATACGTAGTGTTTTCTCTTGCAGTAACCTATAATGGAACAAATGCTCTTAGAACAAACCAGAACAACGTATTGTAGATACATAATGCTGAAAAAGCTGTTTTTTGGTTTCGTGAATTTTTAATTCTGCATCAACCTGATAAAAAAATCGAGAATTGACCCTGTGTGGCATGATTTAGTAAATTACCTATTTAAAAATGCAGCGCAATCTTCATCTACGACGATCATTACGAAATGAAAGCACTTCAAAAAAATGAAAACGATTTTTGCATGCAAATTACATAACAAATCTCACACTATATGTTTTTTATTTTTCAACTATTACACATGATTAATAAACAAAACACAGCCATTTGTTGTTTTTTTTGTTCTTTTATTCAGATTCAGTATCAATTATTCATTCATATTTATAGAACCTTTCTAAATATTTGTATATATAATTATAATAGGCTAAACAAAATGGCTGTACATTAAGAAAAGCCAGACATAACGTGGAATTGTACATTGGGGACCATTTTATTTGTGGTTGCGAGTGTAATTACATGAATTTCCAAATGTAATTACAACCTGAGCACATTTTACGAAACAAACTTTAAAAATTCATTTTGCAGTGTAAAAGTCAATGCATTAGTGTTACATTATGTCCGACTATATCCCAAATTAATTTGAGGCACAACGTTTGAACTTTTCAAGTTAGAAATCAAATTGATTGAGGCGCAAACTTTACTCTATACAAATGCACTCTGGTGGGAAATTATTGCAATTGATTGATAAAAAAATTTCAAAGGAAATAGGAGTTTGAATTGAAAGTATTCGATGTTCAAAATTTTGTTTTTTTTTACTTTGATTATGAACAATGTTATTGTAATATGTTGTCATTTATTTATCAGTTGCAAAATATAATGGAAGCCAAGATTGTTTTTCTTCCAAGATAATGGATGCGAAAATGTTGTTCGTGTACGTACAAGTTGACACGAGATGCCGCGTATAAACAAACTTCATTTATCGGCATCGTCGTAAGTGCTGTCGTAACTGGCAGGATCTTCTTCATCGACGTTTTTCGATTTGGTTACCCGGCTTTCGTCGTACTCGTCTTCCTCGTCTTCCTCCTCCTCTGTTTCGTCCTCATTATCGTTGTCATTGTCGGTTTCGTCGTCGTCATTGTCGTCGGGTTCGTCGTTTTGATTGTCGACACTTTTACTCGCATTGTTGTCCTCCCCAATGGCGGCGACTGCAGACAAAGAAAAACGAAACAAACGTTTTTAATTGAAAATTTCAAATCTTTTACAATTTTTTCAATCTCATTTTCAACTTTTCACCCTTGTTTCATCAATTTCCCATCCAAATTGTGTCAAAACTTTGTATTAAATGCTCGCAATCAATATAGCATTAACATAATCATTACATCAAAAAGCTATCAAGGCCGTGTAAGTGGTGCTACAAAAAATAATTCCATTTAAGAAGCCTTGGAAAAAAAAGGAAGCAAGCTTGGGAACTAGCCCATGAGACCACCGTAAACCGTAAAGGCCAAGATTAGGGTGAGAAAATCCAAGCCATGTGACCTTACCGAAAATAGCAAGTGGCCACACCCAAATCTCTTCTACAGGGTGTGGTATAATGTTAAATTTTGATGCCATTAGACCTAAATCGTCGTTTGTTGTTTATCTAATAAGATAGTTGGAAGTTTTTAATGAGGAAGAGTAATAAAATGGTGTAATTAAGTAGAGTTTTTTAGAACAGTGATTTTTTTTGATTTTTTTTTATTTTTTTTTGCTTTGTGTTGAAAGTTGAAAATCTATCCCGAGGGTGTGAGAAGTAAAGATGCTTTAAATGGAAATGGTGGAGAAAAATGAGACCCAAAGCGAGAATATATCCTCCATGAAAAAAATCCTTTCCTTTGCTTAATTTCAAATTTCCAGTTAATTATGCAATTAAAAAGTGAAAAGGCTATTTTTATTCCTTATAATTAGTGACAAAAGATTTGTGTGTATTGCATGTCGTTCTTAAATTAAAAATAATACACACACAAGCCTTAAGCTTAATAATGATCTGATTTCACATGAAAAGGAATTAATGAATTTACTCATTTTTTATTCTCTTTCAATTTACTGTCTTACTTGTTAATTAAATAACTGTCAATATTTGAAAAATGAGAACTGCTTGCTGACAACTTTTTACTATTTCAGAAGAAATTCTATTTAAACGACATTTACCAAGAATTTCCACTTTCTTGTGAAAGAACAAAAAATATATAAATAAAAAATGCAGCCATTAGAGCTCTGCTTCTACCATTTTTTTCATTACAGAACAACAAATTTACTTGGAATCTATAAAGTATTTTTTCTTCTTTTTATTTCTTTTTAAAATTACAAGTGATAAGGTCTTGTTGTTTGCAAGGTGGCATTATGATAGTAATTTGGTGGTAATAACCTGGTAAAATCGATAAAAAGACAGTCAGCAGAGCAGGGGCATAAAGGGGGAATGTAATGTAATGTAGGTAATAGAAGGCATTCGGTAAATGTTTGCTAATGTCATTCGTACAAGAAAGCAGCAACAGGGTTGCAATGCCACTCAACCAAGAAATTGCTTGCTGATGAGGACAGGGGCACATCTGCAATTAATCCCATCAAAAAGATGTAAAACATTGCAGTAAACCTTAACATCCAACACCACTCTTCTCTTTATTTTTTTAAATAAATATTTACACCAAGAAAGTCGATTTTTTCAGTCTGTGTAGTGGCCTGAGGTTTTTTGGTGAGCAGTGAGCTCACTGCAGAGCTTGACTTTAGGGCTATAAGATTAATAATTAAGACAACAAATTTTGCTCTTTTAATTATAAACTTAAGCTGATTTTATGTGATAAGCAACTGATTCTTTGATTGTAGTCACTTATCTATGCAATGTGGTATGCATTGCAATCATATGAATATTAAATTAAAAGTTTCTGCTGCTGTGAAGGCAGTAGCATTAAGTCAATGTTCTGCAGACTAATTTAATGTTGGAGAAGAAGATTTATACAAAAATGCAAACATTATTCATAATTAAGTTATATTGAATTATTTCTAGGTATGTATGCATGTATGTTTGCGCAGCAGAGCATGAATGCACAGAAGGTAGAACATTTATACTGTAACTCACAAGATAGAATTTTCAAGGGAAAATATTTTCCTTGCTGTAATAAATCAACTTAACTGTCAACTTTAAGTTTGTAAATAACTCAAAGATGAACCAGAAGTGGTTTATTTCATCTACCTAGTTAACTTCTTAAAGTTATAAAGGAAACATACACCCAATAAAATATTCAAACCTTGTATATTTATATAAAACAGACTTATAGGAATAAAAGGAGAATAAAATTGTCTGGTGTTGAACTGAAACCCTTCAAGTCTGAAATGCATTGGCTTATAGATTTGCATTTGCAATTCCATTCCACCAAAGTCTGACATTTCAATATTATTCTTTCGCTGTAAATTTTTTCAACTTTTTTCCCTCTCTTTCCAATTTCCTCAGCCATTGATGCAACACTTGTTTTTATTTCTTACTTTTATTTATTTATCTTTTAATTCACTTTTATTTTTGTAATTACTAGAGTTGGGAGAAAAGAAGTACACCACTTAAGCTGACAAATTTCTTGCCTTTCTAAAATTGAATCCTCTTCTATTGGTTCTTTTTATGGCTCTCTGCTTAATGGAAGGTCGTAAATGGACTTTAAGTCGGGCGCATTAAGAATTGGCACTTTGTGTTCGTTTGGTTTGTTGTGTGCAAGTTTTCCCACTCTCTTCTGATGGGGTTAAAATGCCATAACAAGTTGCAATTATATTTTTTTCAACAATTTTAATAAAATGAGTGATTTGAATAAATTCTTAATGCAACCAGTTATTAAGCTCATTTAATGTCCTTGTTACTGCTTTCCAAATAATTGCAAAGAAATTTGTTTAATTTTTACAACTGTAAAAAATTCACAGCGCAGAGTAAAAAAAAGTTAAAGAAACATTTCTTACCAGATGTAGTTGCTAAATTGCAGCAAGTGTTAAATTTTATGCCACGTTTTATACCAGCACTCGTGCACCAGCTTGCATGTTTAATAATAATAATAACATTTTTATGGTTATTACACTAAGCATGCGTTAGCTTTATTAACTTTTAGATATTTTAAGCTTAAGGCAATGTGTTTTATTCTTTGTTTGCTTTCACCCACTGGTTTTTCTTTGGTTTTATTGATTGATTGATTCTTAGTTTTGTTTGCTCTTCTTTTCCAGATCGTTGATATTCTGCTTTGTTGACAAATGCAAGGTTTAAGTCGTTTATTTTTTCAAATGGAAACACTTTTTCGGCCCACGGAAACGATATTTAAGACTTATAAAGGGCTGGCATTTTGCAACAAAGTGTAATATGTATTCCATAAGAGTTGGATAGAATTCTTCACATGTGAGCAATCTTTCTTCTACTCCCTTTCCCTCCTTCCCCCTCTCTCTCTTTCTTTATAAATTATTGATCCTTTGAAATTTCTTTTCTATTAAAGCAGATATAAAACGTGATATGAATTTTTTGGTTTCAAGCTTTTTCCTTCCCTTTTCTTTTATCCTATGTGTTATTTTCTAATAAAATTCCAACTTTCAGCTGAAACAGCAATTTCCAACTGATGCTAAATTGAAAGGTTCCATATAGATTTTTTTTTTCTTTACCCCTACTTGGTATTTTATTAATGTTTCTGTCTTCTCTTTTCGGTCTCGAGAATGAAAAAAACAATCTGAACATTGCTTCCAATTTGTCGAAAGAATGTTTATCTGCAAGTGTAATGTTGAGGTTGTTAATCAACAGGGTTCAAAAAAAAAGAAAAATCTTTTATTTGTGATTGGATACATTCTTCTACTATTTGTTTTTGTGATTGCATTCTTGTATTGTGTTCCCCGAGAGCAAGTTAAGATGTTCTTTCGTTTAAAGAGCGCTTTTCTTTCCCTCTTCCATACCTTGCACCTTTTTTCCCCTCATGTACTTCGCGAAAATGATCGATTTGTGGGAGTTAAAGGTCCCTTGTTTCGACTTTTGCTGATCATTTTGCTGTTTTCAATCATTTTTCACTTTCAGCTAGATTATAAACTTCGGTCCAACAATCTATTTTGTTGCTATGGTAGCGTGCTGTGATGAGTGTTCACGTCATTTCATGTTACGTGAAAGGAAACGTTGAAATTGAATTTGAGTGTCGAGTGAATGATATAGGAAATGTAATTTTGATCGTGTGAGAATTTTATAAAAATTGAGGTCATGTTTCCTTATGCAGTGCAACCAATCGCAAGACGAAGGTAGAAATTGATTTTGACATCTTGTATTTCGCTTTTATAAGTGCAATGAAACTTAATCAAGGGAGTTATGCAATGCAGGGAGAAGAAATCCCTTGATAAGGACACGTCTAGCTCCTTATTAATGATACTCATCATTGCTTTATTGTACCTATTTTTCCAACAGGAAATGAACCAAAGATAAAACGATTTCAGCTCCATTTAGAGTTCTTATTCCGTTGCAATTTAAAAAAATGCATCAGACATTAAATTAATAAAAATAAATTAAAATTATAGTAATTTTTTTTTCATTTATTTTTATTAAGATTTGCTGCATCATATAAAACCCATTTCTCATAGCAATAAATTCATTTTCTTAATTTCTTTTTTGCCCTAACGGTTTAATAAAGACACAACTGTGCTTCATTTCGTGTGTGTCAAGTTGTTTTCATCACATGAGAAGCTGGGAATTATGAAGATGTAATTAGCAGGATTACTTAAACTATCCACAGCTCTTCTTTTGTGTCCTCATATTCACTCCTGCTTTTAACTTTCACCTTTAGCTGACTAAACGTTGACCTTAAAAATACCTTTACTTTTATTTTTTAAGCAAATTTCAAGCATAAAATGAATATAAATAAATACATTAATAATTCGGAACGTTTAAATTATGAAATTTAATAAAAAATATTTTTATGCACAATGAGGTTTTATAAATTAAAAAGGAATAATAATTACGGGTAATACTCACAACGATTTAATGTAGTAGTTTTTAATTGAGAGTCGGTCACATTTTCTTGTGGTAAACCTGTATTCCCATCATCGTGTTGTGCAGACGAGCCCTCCACAGATTCCAGTGATGCTGCAAATGCATAGGAAATGACCAGTAGCAAACAGATGCCGAACTGAGCTTTGTACATTTTGGATTAGGAATGAGAACAAAGGGTTAGTTAGCACATCTCCACACACACACACACTCGCACGTGACTGTTGACGGATCCTTCAACTGCTCGCGCATTGAACGGAGCATGCGCGTTAAATATTAAGGTGATTTAGCCTTGTCCAGGGGTTTGCTGAATTTAGAGTGCAAAAGATTTAATTAATTTTTTTTTTTTAAAATGGTTGGTAAAGAGTTTTCGAGATAGTTTGTCATCTTGAGTTTTGTATGTTAAAGATGAATGGTTCCATGAGACACTAATTGAAAGTAGAAAAGGCTCGGGAGTAAGAGATTGGAAAGAAAGTGATTAAAAAATTTAATTATATTTTTAAAAAAAATATTTCTAATGAAATAAATTATTTGCAAAGTTCTATAACTAACCATAAATAGAAATTATTCATTTTATCATTTCTTATTAGTAATGTATAATAATTAACAAATAAAACCATCAATCAAAATTAAAATTTTTATTTTTTCTCTTTATATAAAAATAATTTTTTTAATTTTTAAAATTAAAATTTAAGATGTTTTCAGTTGGATTGTAAATATTGATGTTTACGTTGTTGTTGTTGTTTTTAATTGCAGCGAGTACATTTCAAATGAAATTGATTTGAAAAACTGATTAGGATTAAGTTGCATTACGTTTGTCGATCTTAAGGTACGAAAAGGAGATGTATGACATCATACACTTTTTTCCCATCTCCTCAATCACTCTTGGAAGTAATTGAAGTCGAGGTGTGTCTTTTCTTCTCTCAATCAATAAAAATATCCATTAGGAGACGCGAAAGAGAAGTAAGAGTCAAATAAAAAGGTCTTATTGGACAGTTTCAAAGATGTTTTCTATACAGTTTTTCTATACTTTTTAACGGGAATTTTTTTTTTATATTCTCTGGTGGACAATAAATTTTCATGTTGGGAGATTATTTTTAAAGATAATGTAAGATGTACTGTATAGAGCAGTGATATAAAAATAAAAAAAATTGGTATTTTGTAATCTTTATTTGTCTGATTTACAAAATAATTAGATAATTTTAATTCAAATGAGGCGTAAATAAAATTGTTTTTTTAAAATATTTTATTAATGTTTGAATTGTAGACATTTTAAAATTTGTTTTTTTTGAATATTTTCTTCAAAATTTTTCTATGAATTGTGTGAAGAATGTTTGGTCCGTATTGAATCACCCTGTGGTCAAAACTCTGGAAGTGAATGAAAAATCAATAAATGAGCAATCTGTCTAAAGTAATAACAGTGTTCGAAATTGAATCATAAATTTGATGCGGGAACTGTAAGTAAGAGACCACCATCTTTCTCGACAGCGCCCTCACAACGCAGGGATATGCAACTTTGTGACACAGTGAGTATCCAGCTTCCCGTTTCCATGGCAACTGCTCAGCGGCCATTTAAAAGAAGAGCACAATTCTCTATACGAGTGCATCATTGTCCTGATATTTTTACAAGAATTTTTTTATGTTGTTATATTTGTAACAACAAAATTTTAAAAAAAAAATAAAAAATAAAAAATAAAAAACATTTTTTGTTAAAAATCATTTTACAATCAAAAAGAAATTTATTTAATACTCTATGTAAATTCAGAGTCTTGCCGGCCTTGAATAAATTACCTATAAATCGAGAGAATACATCATCTTTGTTTTCATAAAAGTTTCAAATTCTTCCCACTGATGGCGCCATTGTCTTACCAACCTCAATCGATCCGGTTGATCGATGACACTCAACCACGACGATGGCCTCAAACGAGCGAATAAAAACATAATACAACTAATGTAACTTACCAAAACTAAGTTATTTCACACTCATTTCACCTCACTTACCGCTCATCCTAACAAACTTTGATCAAACATACAAAAATCACGCTCTGATTTCCTAGATCGACTGCTATGACGTAATAAAATCACACAATTTTCCTTAAGAACAGAAATTTCCTTACAACCTTATCAATTCCAAAACTTAAAATATCCCTACGCGTCGGCGGCAGTGATTGCGCTCACGGTGTAACAACACATAATTTTTACCAAGGTTATTTGGTCGGCCACCTTGCATGGCGGCGGGAAGAGGAAGACGCGAAAGTTTCCCCAACTTTTATCAGATGCAAAAACACTACTTCTTTTTATTCCCACGAAAGAATTGAAAGTGCTGTTTATTTCCAACCCGGAATAATGCAGGATGATATAAAAAATACCCGTGCATGCAGCAGAATGGTTCCGGCAGAGCTCAGTGCAAATCAACAACTTCATTTAATTTTGATGAGGTGGAAATAAGTGACTAAAATTTAATACAGGTGACTGTGTAACGAAAAAATGAACGATATGGCAGTATCGGCGAGTTTTTTACACATGGGAGATATTGTATCTCTGTATGCGGAAGGATCTGTCAGTGGATTTCTTAATACACTGGGGTAAGGCGAGAACTTGAGTGTAAATTAGTTAAGTTACAACCAAGTTAAAATTTTTGCATTGTGCAATGGAAATAAATTTTAGCAGGATTTTTTTAATGACTCGATTTGGCTCGTATCCATGCAGTGAATTTAATAAATTGGAATTTAAATGATTGAAATTGGTTTTTTAAAAATTATTAAGACAAAAATCAGAGTTAATCCTGTTATATAATTTTTTTCTATAAATAAGAATTGTGGATGAATTGATTGGAGTGTTTAATAAAAAATTTTATGTCGGAGATTTTGATTTATTATTCATTAATTATCACTTTTTTACGATTTACAGGTTGGTTGATGATCGATGTGTGGTCCAACCTGATGCTGGGGATTTATCGTCACCGCCCAAAAAATTCAGAGGTGAATTTGGTGAAATTAATAATAAATAATAAAATATAAATGATTTTTATTAATTTTCACTGCATTTGACTGTATCGTTGAAAAAATATTCCTATTTACTTAATTTCTTTTCTGTTTGTAGATTGTTTATTCAAGATGTGTCCTACGAATCGCTATTCAGCGCAGAAACAATTTTGGAAAGCTGCCAAACAGAGTGCCACGAGTGCTACAGATGCAGTACTTTTAAAAAAATTACACGTAAGTTTGTTTATGAAAACAATTCTTTTAAAAATCTGACTTGTTTTCAGGAAGTGTTAAATGAGAAATAAATTGAGCGGGGAAATTTATTTTCGGAATGTTTTTCATAGGGGAAATTAATATTGCGATTTATATCATCAATACCGTAAATATTTTTCGGTGAATTTATTTTTATGTCAAAATGTTTTTAAGGAATTTTTAACTTCCGCTCCTTCAAAAAAAAAAAAAAAAAAAAATCAAAAAATCAAAAAAATTGATTTTTTTTTTTGTAGAAATTTGCTCACACTTAACTGAAATACATGAAATTGAGTTTGGTGATTTCCCAATCATTTATTTGTAGGAATCAAATGAATGTCTGGTATAATAACTTCCTTATCAGTTGTACATACGATTTACACATCCTGCCACACTTGAATAGGGATTAAAAGTGTGAATGTGGAACACATTTTATCATCAAACAATAATTTCTGTAAAAAGATAAAATTTTACAAAAATATTTCCCTCTTTTAACCATGAATGGATAATTTTGAGCAGCACTCGAGATTTTGGATACTGCTTTTTCATTTTACTAACACTTAAACACTGATCCTGTTGTTCTATTTTTACTTTTCCCATTTCACCGGGGTATTAACACATTTTTTCCTATTAATCTCCTACTTATCCATCATCCAGTGATATCAGTTTTGCAATTGGCTGAAATCCAGTTTCTTTTAAAATACCATCCATCAACTTTTCGTCAGTAAGAAAATGCAAATTTTCATTAGCACATATTCAAATAACAAGGATTACATAAATCATTATTGCAATATCAAATTTTATGTTTTGTTTTTTTATTTTTACTGTTATTTATCTAGCATGCGGCGGAATTAGAGAAAAAACAAAATGACTCTGAAAATAAAAAATTACTTGGAAGTACTATTCAATACGGAGGAGTTATACAAGTAAAATAAATCATTTTTTTTATAAAAAGTTTGACAAGTAACAAATTTTTTTTATTTTTTTCAGTTATTGCATTTAAAAAGTAATAAATTCTTGACTGTAAATAAAAGATTACCAGCCCTATTAGAGAAAAATGCCATGCGAGTTTATTTAGACGCGGCTGGCAACGAAGGTTCATGGTTTTATATTCTCCCATTTTACAAACTTAGGTCAACAGGAGATAACGTATGTTTATTTATTGATGAATTCATTTTAAAATATTTGTTTCTTAAATTATGTTTATGCACAGGTAGTTGTTGGTGATAAAGTTTTACTCAACCCTGTAAATGCGGGCCAACCTCTTCACGCAAGTAATTATGAATTGCAGGATAATATTGGTTTTAGAGAGGTAAGATCTAAAGTTACTTTAATCATAGGTAATTAGAGTTGATTTCAAGATAATTTAGATAATTAGAAACATGATAAAAGCGTTTTGCGAAGCCGTAAATAAAAGACAATCAAATATATAAAGGAAAACCGAAAGAGCTAAAAATGGTTTACTTAGAAATAAAGCATGAAAGCGAAAGGTTAGATCTGTAAACAAATACTGTTGAGCGGCTAAAAATACTTGGAATTATATTTGCCCAGAATTTTTCTTTATTTCTGTGTGGATATTCTATGTTAAGGTCTTAAATCTTGCATTATCATGAGCTAAACAGCTGGTAATTGCTTGTATTTTTATGCTGGAAATAGGTTGTAAAATTTTTACTACATGAATATAATTTGTTTGGCTTGAATCCAGTTGAAGCTGACTATTGAGTTTACAATTTAATAAAATTTAGGGATAAAAATGTCGATTTATTTAATTTTTCTTATTCAACATTTCAGGTTAATGCTGTTAATGGCAATACGTGTTGGAAGATTTCTCTTTTTATGGAACAGAAAGAAAATCTTGATGATGTGCTTAAAGGAGTAAGTTGCCGTCTGTCTTACATAATATGTTGTTCTTTTTAACCTTTAAATTATTTGTTTATTCATTTCCGTCAGGGAGATGTTGTCCGCTTATTCCATGCCGAGCAAGAGAAATTTCTTACAATGGACGAACACAAGAAGAAACAATATGTCTTTCTTCGTACAACTGGCCGTTCTTCAGCAACGGCTGCAACTAGCTCAAAAGCTTTGTGGGAGGTTGAGGTATAATAAATCAATTTGAAGGAAATTTTCTTCTTTTAATGAGAGAAATTTAAACACTTAAGTTGATAACGGTGCAATTATCCAACACCTGGTTTTTTGTTTCGAAAATTGCTAAGTCAATTGCTTGTTAAAGAGATCTTTGCGATAGTAAAATCAACATGTTTTAATTCGGTTTTATCGCGTGGAATCGGAACAAATGTATGAAATGAAGAGAAATTGCAATTTATGGCTCATCGTCAAATCATACTTGGTTTAAAAATAAATTTTTTCACCTGTTCAACGAAATTAGACCTTGAATAATTCCCCTGCAAAGCATAAATTCGTCTTCCTTTTTTGTTTTCATTAATGTGTTTCAAGTGCTATGATTGGTGTGATAAGAGAAAATTGCTGATAACAATAACAAGCAGTTGATGAATTGCCTAAACTTAAATTCTTATTTATAAAAATATTTAAAAAATTTTATTTTTGATGTTTAGGTTGTTCAACATGACCCCTGCAGAGGTGGTGCTGGTCACTGGAACAGCTTATTTCGCTTTAAACATTTGGCAACAGGTCAATATTTGGCGGCTGAGGTAAATAATTGATAAAATTCTGGAAAAAAATAAACTAAAATAAACTAAAATTGATAAAATTGTTAGGTTGATGATGATCCTACACCAGATCCCATGCGAAATAAACTGCGCAATTCTCTCGTCGGAGGGTCAAGTCCTGTCTACCAACTCGTTTCTGTCCCTGTGGCCAATGACATAGCTTCCATTTTTGAATTGGATGCGACGACATTAACGCGCAGCGATTCTTTAGTGCCAAGGTTAATATTTGACAACTCACACAAAACCGATATAATTTAAATTTAAATTTAAATCTCACCTAAAGATCATCATACGTCCGTTTACGACATTTATGTACAAATACATGGGTCCACAGTACAATGATTCCTATTGATAAAGATGAAGAGAAGCCAGTTATGTCAAAAGTATGATTAATTTTTTTTTACATACATAAGAAATTGCCATATGCTTATATAAATAAAATTATTTTTTTGTTAAAAATTGTAGGTTGGTTGTTGCCCCATCAAAGAAGACAAAGAAGCTTTCGCTATCGTAACTGTGTCCGCTATGGAAGTTCGAGATTTGGACTTTGCGAATGATGCGTGTAAAGTGTTGGGGACAATTTCGACTCATCTTGAAGAGGGATGCATTACTCAAAATGAGAGGCGGTGCGGAATTGGAGTTATGATTTTTTTTAATTCATTAAAAGTTCAACATTTAATGTAATTAATTTTTTTTTGTTGTTGAAAATTTCAGATTTGTAACTCAGTTATTGCAAGATCTTATATACTTTGTGGCGGAATTGGAGAATGAACAGAATCGAATCGATGCTTTGGAACTGATCGTTCCAAATCCAGACCGCGAAAGACAAAAATTATTACGGGAACAAAATATTCTAAAGCAAGTGAGTTCATGTTCCATTTTATTGCTATAATACATATTAACTGAATTTGTTTTTTTAGTTATTTAAAATTCTACAAGCACCTTTTACTGATACCGGGGATGGCCCTATGTTAAGAATGGAAGAGTTGAATGATCCTCGTCACGCACCGTATAAACTTATTTGCCGTCTTTGTTACCGCATTCTTCGAATTGCTCAACAAGATTATCGCAAAAATCAAGAGTACATTGCAAAGCAGTTTGGTTTCATGCAAAAGCAAATTGGCTACGACGTTTTAGCAGAAGATACCATCACTGCTTTACTGCATAATAATAGAAAGTTGTTGGAAAAACACATCACGGCGGCTGAGATCGAAACCTTTGTGTCGCTCGTAAGAAAAAATCGGGAATGCAGGTATGGTTTTAATTGATAATCACAAATGGATGGAAAAAAGAAAAAAAAATTTTTTTAACAGGTTTTTGGATTATCTCTCGGATTTGTGCATCTCGAATAAAGTTGCAATACCCATCACACAGGAACTGATTTGTAAAGCGGTTTTGAATCCCAAAAATACGGATATTTTGATTGAAACCAGGTTTGTTTTTTTATTACCGTATTCAAAATAAAATGCGGCTAACTTCATTTACTAATTTATTTTTTAAATTTTAGAATGGTTCGGTCTCAGGTTGAAGTGGAAATGGATGTAGTAAATAACGATGAGGAAGTGGAACGAGTAATCACCATAGAAGAAGAAGACGATGTGGTGTTGTTTTGGAATACGGGATCAACTCGGAAGAGTGTTCGTGAATTGTCTCAAAAAGCCGTAGAAAATTCTCGGGAAGATGTGTCGATATTGGATTATTATCGGCATCAGTTGGACTTGTTTTCAAACATGTGTCTCGATAGACAGTATTTAGCTATTGATAATTTATCGCCACATATGGACATTGATCTCATTTTGAGGTATCAATTATCTCGGAATAAATTATTCAAATTTTAATCCACTTTTCTCATAAAACCAGATGTATGGCTGATGAGATCTTGCCGTACGAGTTACGAGCATCCTTTTGTCGACTTATGCTTCACATGCATGTGGATCGTGATCCTCAGGAACAAGTGAATCCAGTTAAATACGCCCGTTTGTGGTCGGAAATTCCTGTGAAAATTTCAATTCACGAGTAACTTTGATTCATGCTTTTTTAAATTTTAGTAATTTATTGAAAACAAATTTATATTTCGTTTCAGTTATGACGCAAACAAATCTCCAGATGCAAATAAAGAATTGGTACGAGCTAAATTTGATGGCACTATTATGTTCGTCGAAGACTATCTGTGCAATGTAGTTGGTCACATGTGCTTGTTTTCTGACACCGAGCAGAATAAATTAACTTATGAGGTTTAAAATCTCGCGATTTAATATGAGAACATGTCATTTATGTACTATTTTTTCTTTTTAAATTTTAGGTTGTAAAGCTTGCTCGTGATTTAATTTATTTTGGATTCTACAGCTTTAGTGATTTGTTACGCTTAACGAAAACTCTGTTGGGGATTCTAGACTGTACCCCAGAGATCATGCTGGTTGATGATACCGTTTCGCCATTAGAAGTCAATGGTGAGGATTTAACAGTTAACTAATCCACTCATGAACTAACATCACTAAATGCTACAGCTTTTACCTTTAATTGACTAATTAAATATATCTTTTTATGACCTCAGCCACCAACGAAAGCGAAATAATTGATGCGAAAAAAGGTTGGTTTTGTCAATTTCTGAACAAATGGCATTTTTCTGCTTTAAGTCTTCTTTCGTTGATTCTTTCGTTGATTCACTCGTTGCTACTAATACAACTCTCTGTATTTAAAAATGCCAAATTAAAAATGATTTTCTTTATTTAGGTAAAGGTGGTGTTTTGAAATCCATTGGCGACGTAGGAGCAGTCATGACTAACATGGTACTGGGTGCAGCTGGAATTGGTAACAAGTCTTTGGGCCTAGGATCTCCGGGTCATCAAACAAAAACACCCGGTCTGAGTGCGAAAGAAGATACCCTTGTAATGGACACCAAATTGAAAATAATCGAGATTTTACAAGTAATTATAGTTTATTGTAATTTCAAGATATTTATTTTCGTTTCAAATTTTAACTTGATTTATTTTTTTTTTATTTTCTTTTGTTAGTTTATTTTAAATGTGAGATTGGATTATCGTATATCTTCTTTGCTATCTATTTTTAAACGAGAATTTGACGAATCACACACCGCAAGAACACCGAGTAGCCCATCCTCACCTTCCTCACCTTCGACTCCCGAAACGCCTACGACTCCTGCGCCCGAAAGAGGCGTTAAAGGCATTGATTTAGAATCTATTGGAGCTCAAGCTGAAGGAATATTTGGAGGAACGTAAGTGATTTAAATGTGTAACAGTTTTGTTTTATTTATGATTAAAAAAATTGTTTTCTAAATTTTATTTTAGGGAAGAATGTGCTGATTTGGATCTAGATGGTCAAGGCGGAAGGACTTTTCTCCGGGTGTTATTGCATTTAACGATGCACGATTATCCTCCACTCGTATCTGGAGCACTTCAATTACTCTTCCGTCATTTTAGTCAACGTCAAGAAGTTTTGCAAGCATTCAAACAAGTGCAACTTCTTGTGTCCAGTAGCGATGTAGAAAATTATAAACAAATCAAAACGGATTTAGATGAGCTACGGTTACTGGTGGAGAAATCTGAATTGTGGGTATATAAAGCCAAATCACCCGATGAAAACGAACCAGCAAAGAAACCGAAGAAGAAGAAAAAGGATGACGGGGAAGGTGGTGGTGGTGGTGGTGGAGATGACGAAGATGGAAAGAAAAAAGAGAAGAAGAAATCGACTGTACTAAGCACCATTGCAAATGAAGGGTCTGCGATCGATTTGGATATTGGACCACCGTTAGATGGTACACAGACGAAAAATTATAAAACCATTCAACAGGTTGGAATATGAATTTTTTTTTTCTTTGATGAAGTGTTTTAAAGGAGTTTTTTGTGTTTAGATTTTGTTGAGGATGATTAAATTGTGCGTGCAAGATGCAGCGAAAATGAAGAAACCGAGAAAACACGAACAGAGGTTGTTGCGAAATATGGGCGTGCACACTGTCGTCTTGGATCTATTACAAATTCCTTATGACAAGGTTAGAAATAATTTTGGAAGTTGATTTATGCGATCGAGGGTTGACTTGAGGTTATTTATTTATTTTTTAGAAAGAAGACAATCGAATGAATGAATTGATGCGATTAGCTCATGAATTTCTTCAAAATTTTTGTTTGGGAAATCATCAAAATCAACTTCTTCTTCATCGTCATGTTGACTTATTTTTAAATCCAGGGGTAAGAAATTATAATTTGGGAATTTTTGCTTTTATTATTTAAAACTAAAGTCGAATTTTTGTATCCTTTTTTTATGTTTTTTTTTTCATTTTATTTTTAACATTTCCTTCAATATTTGTTTTTATAACTTCACCCTTCCCTCAGTCTTTTTATCGGGTAAGCATTTGGATTTTATTTAAATGCATGCTTTCTTGTTAATATAAATTTTTAGATTAACGGTTTTTTTTAAAAACATTTTTTGTTTGTTATTTTTTTGTGAAAATAATTATATCATTTTTTAATTTATCATAAATAAAACTAATAATATTTCTTTTTTATTTCTAAAGCTATTGGAAGCTCAAACAATGCGCAGTATTTTTCTCGATAACTTACAACTTAGCAACGAAGTCAACGAAAATGTTGTTCAGCATTTTGTACATTGCATAGAAACTCACGGAAGACACGTACAGTATTTACAATTTTTACAAACGGTTGTGAAGGCTGAAAATCAATACATTCGTAAAAGTCAAGATATGGTCATGCAGGAGGTATAAAATTGAGTTTGCTTAATGATTAAGCTTGACATTAAAAATTTTTCTTTCCTGCAGCTAGTAAATGCCGGCGAAGATGTTTTATTACTGTATAACGATAAGCAGTTGTTCAACGTGTTGATAGAAATGATGAGATCCGAGAGACAAAGAATGGAAGAAAGTTCACAGTTAATTTACCACATTAATTTGGTTAAGTTATTGGGATCGTGTACTGAAGGAAAAAACGTATTCACTGAAATCAAATGTCATTCCTTACTTCCATTGGATGATATTGTGAGAATTGTCACACATCAGGATTGTTTACCTGAGGTAATAAATTGAGTTTTATATATCTAACTTTCGCTGTTAATACATTGACTCATTTTTTTAAGGTCAAGGAAGCATACATCAACTTTTTGAACCACTGTTATATTGACACGGAAGTAGAAATGAAAGAAATCTATACAAGTAATCACATTTGGACACTTTTTGAGAATTTTTTGGTGGATATGGCAATGGTAAGGACGTGAAAATTCAATTTTTAAAATATTTAATAAAAATTTTTTCCTTTCAGGTGTGTAACGCGCCTCACGATAGAAAACACGCCGACATTATAATGGAAAGTTATGTCACTAATTCTGTAATGAGTATCATAACGACATTTTTTAATTCACCATTCTCAGACCAAAGCACAACAGTGCAGGTAAAGCAAACGTTTTTGCATTAAAATACTAATATTCATCGAATCAAATTTAAAAATTTAAAAATATCGCAAAATTTTAATCGTAATTTTGCATAACAAATACATATCTAAAGAGAAAGTAACTGCATGCGAAGAGGGTTTTGGTTAATCATAATCTGGGTTTCGTGTTCATTTTAATTATCATTGACAAAACTTCACTCGTGTGGCTGAGGTTCTTTTTCTTATTCTTTTGATTTGTTTTTACTTTTATATTTTGAGTTGCTTTTTATATATTTTTTTTAAAAATGTTATGAGTTCTGTTTAGCCGGAAAGAAAATTTCTGCATGGTATTTTTTTTTGTCTCTTTTCTTTTCATTTTCTTCCTCTTGAACCTCCGTACAGAAACAACTTCTAGAGGCCCGAGTATTTTGGAGTCATTCTGATTCAGATTCGATTATAAGTTACGATAATGTGAGTATCCTTCACCGCTATTGGTGTTGCAATCTTTTATCCTTTTACCCCGTCCACTGCTTTTTTTATTTATTTATTTATTTTTAAATGTTTAATTTCTTTTAAATTTATTTACTTTTTTTTCTGTTTGTGTTTATTTTCTCATCTGAATCATTAAATTCATCCACACAATAAGGGAAAGGGGGTCAGAATCAAAGTTTCATACATGGGAAAGACATTTTTTATTTTATTAATTTTTTTTATTTACTTCTTGTGTATATTCAGACTCGTCAACCAGTTTTTGTTCGTTTGCTTCAAAGTGCATTTAGGCTTTCAAACAGTCAATGGTTGTCGTCACCTCAAGCTTTGAACGTCGAATATTGCATAAAAACCCTCTCTGATATTGGTAAGTTATTTTTTTTTTGTTAAAGAAATTTTTAAAAATATGAAATATAAAAATAATAATTATGAAATTGCAGCAAAAAATCGAGGAATTGTGATTCCTGGCGATCTCGATCATCAAGTCACACACATGTTTAGCAAAACTGCACTGGTAACCAAGCACAGTCGTAATTGGTTAGCGGCTGCACGCGCACCCAGACGTGAAATCTCACAATGCCAAATGTTTCGCAATGATCGAAATATCATTGAAGGGCTTCAGGATATTGTTTCCCTTTTAGAGGACCAACTTAAACCATTGGTTCAATCGGAATTGTCAGTTTTAGTCGACGTTTTGCACAGACCTGAACTTTTGTTCCCTGTCAACACAGAAGTGAGGCATAAATGTGAGAGCGGAGGATTTATTTCCAAGTAATGTTACAAATGGATGTTGCTATGTTGAATTTTCTCATTTAAACTAATACAATTTACGACTCCAGACTAATTAAGCACACAGAACGACTTTTGGAAGAAAAAGAGGAAAAGTTATGTATAAAAGTGTTACAAACATTACAAGACATGATGGCAATCGAGACGGATTGCGGGGAGAAAGTAAGAGAATTACTTATTTTTTAAGTACGTAATATAAATAATTTGGTTTATATTTAAGCTAAAATAAGTTATTCAGATTAAAATAGCACAACTAAACATGCTGAAAACCAATATTTGACCAATGCCATTTGGTTTTTGTGATTACTTGTCTTATTTTAATCTGCAGTTTAAACAAATCGTGTAAAATTGATTAATGAATATCACTTTTATTTATTCAAAACGTAGAACCACATTGAATGCATGTTACCAATGCATTTTAATTTATTTGGGTATACTATAATTTTATTTCTTTAAATTGTTTTTCAATCACATAAATTTGCTTGAATAATAGATGAATGTTGTAGGTGGATCTAGTAGAAGTGAGGAAAAAGTTTTCCAGAAAACGGGCAAGTGTTTTCATTTTTCCAAAAGAAATGAAATTTTTTTTTCAAATGTGATATTTCTGCATGACTATTTTCGTCATTCTATTTTACATGTATTTTATTATTGACTTTATCACTTTTTATTTTCTTCCATTTTTCTTTTCATACATTCTGTCTTCGTGTTCATTTTATCCACAATATTTTGATTATTTAACAATTTTCTTTTCCGCTGCATAAAATAACAAACAGATTGAAATTAAAACCATGTCTAAGAAGGAACTTGATGACCAAACCAGGGTAAGACACCCAATGGCCCAAATTTTAGTTGTTGTTTGCTGTTTATGCATGTGTTTTTTATTCTTACTTTTTTCACACTTTTATCACATTTCACAACTCAATACGTAGTCTAGAAATTACTAAAACAAACAATTGCAGAAATTCTAAAATATAAAATTATCTGATTTAATGTAAGGCTTAACCTTGTATTATTCGTTGTAAATTATTGTATGTGAATTATTTTGAACGTGTAAAACTTTATTGACGTTTTTTTAATATTTATTTTTTTAGGGCGACGCATTGCGACAAGTTCTTCTCATGCGATACTTCAGTAAAGCACAAATACGGCCCAAAGAGAAGGCACGATTACCCCCGAAAAGTCAACACAGTGGAGAATTAGTAGCTGCAGCCATCGCTGCTCACGGACCTGGCAGTACGGTTCTGAGTCGGGCTTCCATGACATTAGCCGAGGTTCAGTGCCATTTGGACCGAGAAGGAACGTCGAATTTAGTCGTCGAATTGGTGATGAAGAATCCTAGTCAAAGTATTTTCGTCGAAAGCGTTAAATTGGGGATTGCGTTGTTAGAAGGCGGCAATCCTGTCATTCAAGTAAGAAGTTTGGAAGTTTTTAAGAAAATTATGTCATGGTTTTTAATTTTATTATGTTTGTAGAAATCGTTATTTAATAAATTGATGACGACTACTGCAACGTCGGAGAAATTTTATAAGGTGTTTTACGACAAACTACGATTAGCTCAAGCTGAAATCAAGTCGACTGTGACGGTGAGCGCTTCAGAATTGGCGAGTAAATCTGACGAAGACAAGGTTCAAGACAAAGAAGTAGAGCGAACTGGAAAAAAGAAAAGTTTCAAACAAAATGGAGTTGTTTTGACGGAAGAACTTAAAACCGATCTGAGTAATGCGGCCGAAGCAACCACCAAGGCTTACGGACTAGTTAAAGCGGCTCCACCCACTAGTACGGATGACCACGAACATGCTGTTGCTGGTAATTATTAATTAATATTTATTTGTTAAGTGATGTTTGATGTTTCTTTTCATTTTTAGGGTCTGGAAACACACCATTAGAAGAAATCTTGTCTGAGAAATTAGACAAGGCAAAAGAACGGGAGGAAGATGAGAAATTACCGCCAGCTGTTGTAGTGATGCAACCGGTGTTGAGATTCCTTCAACTGTTGTGCGAAAATCACAATCATGAGTTACAGAATTTCCTCCGTAACCAGAACAGCAAAAATAATTACAATTTGGTGTCAGAAACGTTAATATTTCTTGATTGTATTTGCGGGAGCACGACGGGAGGTCTCGGTTTGCTTGGTCTCTACATCAACGAATACAATGTTTCATTAATCAATCAAACTTTAGAAACTTTGACCGAATATTGTCAGGGACCTTGTCACGATAATCAGGTTTGTATGAAAATTAAAAATTAGAAACATTTGCTAATTATTTATTTATTTCTTTATTTATTTTAGAATTGTATAGCGACTCATGAGAGTAATGGTCTTGATATTATCACTGCTCTCATATTGAATGATATAAATCCATTAGGAAAAACTCGAATGGATTTGGTCTTGGAACTGAAAGTAAATTTTTTAGTGATTTGATTAAATTTTTATTTAATTTCACTTTTTTTTTTTTTTTAGAATAATGCTTCAAAACTGCTTTTGGCAATTATGGAAAGTAGAGCCGATAGCGAAAATGCTGAGCGAATTTTATACAACATGAGTGCCCGTCAGTTGGTATGGTTACGGAATAAAATTTGTTTTAAATTTATTTTGAAATTAATGATTTTGTTTGCAGTTGGATGTGGCTTGCAAAGCATTTCATCAAGAAGGAGTTGTCGAGGAGCCAGACATCGACGACGAAGGAAGCGACGATGATGACGGTGTGTCACCCAAGGAGGTCGGCCACAACATTTATATTCTATGTCATCAATTGGCACACCATAATAAAGAACTGGCTTCATTGCTCAAACCTTCGGATTTGAATATCGATGATTCTAAAGTTAACAAAGCACTCGAATATTACGCAAGTCACACGGCTCAAATTGAGGTAATTGCGTGAGGGATTGGAAAAATGTCTAATTTAGTTAATTAAATTATTATTTTATTCACAGATTGTTCGCCATGATCGCACGATGGAGCAAATTGTCTTCCCAGTGCCACAAATTTGTGAATATTTGACCCACGAAACAAAAATGCGAGTTTTTCAAACAACGGAGCGGGACGATCAAGGTAGCAAAGTGGTGGACTTTTTCGAACGATGCGATACCATGTTCAACGAAATGAAATGGCAGAAAAAATTAAGAAGTAAATAATAAATATATTAAAATTTTAATTAATAAATAAAACAAATGTTTTGTAAACAGGTCAACCGTTGCTATTTTGGGTGAGCAGTTACATGTCCACATGGAGCAGTGTCACATTTAATTTTGCCGTGTTTATCAACTTGATGGTTGCGGTGTTTTACCCTTTCAAGGCGAATTATGATGGTAAGAAAAATGCAGGTCAAATTTTTGACAAGTATTGTCTGTGACTGGTGAAGTGAATTATTGCGCAGATGGTGCCATGTAGCAAGCTTCACGATCACAATACATTTAATTTTTTTCCTTTTTCCTTTTCAGTTTAACACTATTAACAATTATACTATTTTTGTTTTTATTTTTTACTATGTAACATTGTTTACAATTAAATTTTTCATGTTTTTATTATTTTTAGCATTAGATCCACGTTTGTCCGGATTGATTTGGGCAATTGTTCTTATTTCATTGGGATTGGTTGTTACCGTTCCACGTAAGGCAGCTGTAAGAACATTCGTTACTTTCACGATTTTACGTATGATTTTATCATTGGGAGTTCATCCGACTTTATTGCTACTCGGAACCCTAAATGTAAATATGCATTAATTTTTTTTTTAAATTTGTAAATAATTTGTCTAATGATTTTCTTTTGGTTTCAGTTGGTTTTTAAAGGCGTTCATTTAGTTAGTATTGTGGGAAATCAAGGAACGTTTTCAAAATCTGCCAAAAAAATAGTAACCGATTTTGAATTATTGTATCACGCATCTTACTGGATGTGTTGTTTATTTGGTATGATATTTCACCCATTTTTTTATAGCATATTGGTGAGTGTCTGTTTTGTCGATCATTTTCCTTTTTCCTACAATAATTTCCTTGTTTTTTTGTATTGCAGTTGTTGGACGTTGTTTACCGAGAAGAGACATTACTAAATGTCATAAATTCTGTCACCAGAAATGGAAGATCAATCCTTTTAACAGCAGTTCTCGCACTTATTTTGGTTTATCTCTTTTCTATCATTGGATTTCTGTTTTTTCAAGACGATTTTCTCATGGAAGTTGACTCGAATGCTGACCGTGAAGGTCAGTATTAATATTAAATGATATTTTAAATTGTGTGATGATTTTAAGTGTGTTATATATGCAGATAAATTGCTCAGTAACGGGACGACAGTTTCAAATGCATCAAAACTTCAATTTTGCCTGAAAGATGACATAAATTGCACCCAAGCAGAGCAAAGTCAAATGGTGACTGACTTTGGATCGGAAGTCTCCGCAGACGAAGACGATGAGGGCAAAGAGCGGGCGTGTGATTCGCTGATCATGTGTATCGTTACTACCTTAAACCAGGGATTGCGGAATGGTGGTGGAATTGGAGACATTCTGAGATCACCAAGTAGTAAAGTGAGCAGAAATATATCTATTAAAAATTTTATCTGAAATTAATTATCTGTTTTTTGAAAATAGGAACCCTTGTATATGGCCAGAGTAGTTTATGACATGCTATTCTTCTTCGTTGTTATTATTATCGTGTTAAATCTTATTTTTGGTGTTATCATCGACACTTTTGCTGATCTGAGGAGCGAAAAACAAAACAAGGAAGAAATTCTTAAAAATACATGTTTTATTTGCGGTAAATACGACTTAATTTTAATTATTATTATTTTTCTTTTTTAAATTATAACTACATTATATTATAATTTATCAGGATTGGCTCGTGCTGCATTTGACAATCGCACCGTTTCGTTTGACGAACACATAAAATCTGAGCACAACATGTGGCATTATTTGTATTTCATCGTGCTCGTGCGAGTGAAGGATCCAACTGAGTTTACAGGACCCGAAAGTTACGTTTATGGAATGGTTAAGGTAATTTCCAATGCTTAATTCAAACACCTTCAGTTTTGAAATAACTTCCTTGTTTTATGTAGGATAAAAATCTTGATTGGTTTCCTCGAATGAGAGCTATGTCCTTGGCGGCAGACGAAGGGGAAGGGGAACAAAACGAGATGCGAAATTTACAAGGACAATTAGAGAAGACCCAGGAATTAGTATCCATGTTGTCCAAACAGTTATCGGAATTGAGAGATCAGGTAATTATAAATAAGAAGAATTTATGAAGCAGGTTGACCAATTATCCCCCAATTATTTCACCATCTATCATTTGTACGGTGACATACATTACCCCCTAACCTTGTTTCCTTGTGGCTGCTCATTTAATCGGTTAAATCGATTTAATTGATTATCATCATCTGGTTTAAAAGAATTTTTTTTTTAATTATTGTTTTATAAATTGCATGATTTGTTTTCATCTGTTGATAAGTTATTGCGAAAATCGAACAGTTTAAATCTTTTGATTAAAATTTTTTATTTATGTATCATTTCAGATGGCTGAACAAAGGAAACAGAAACAGCGTATTGGATTGCTGAATCCACAACAGCAGTCCACGACTTCTTGTATGGTTCAACCACAAATGTAAAACCGTAATTCAGAATTTTTTCAAATTCAAATTGTTGTCTAATGCAATCAAGTTGTTGATTTTTTTTTTGTTTTTAATTTTAATAACGATTTATAAATTAATCCGCAATAAGTTAAAAGGAGAAAAGCTCAAAATTATGTCTCAAAATTTTTATAAATTTCATTTTGTTAAAGGTTACGTGAATGATGTTTGTAAATAGTTTGTTGAAATACGTTTATGGATAATTTTTTCTAGTCTTTAGAAAAAACGTTTTTTGATGTTTTCTTATTCTATAATAATCCAGAGATTAATATCAGTTCTCTTTGATGTAAATAATAATATTAAGTCATTTTTACAAAAAAAAGTAATGTTTTGATAGACTTTTGGTGCAGAATTTATTAGTAAATTTTACTTTTAACTTTTAAATAAAATTTAATTGGGGTAAAATGGAATTTTACATTTTTCTCTTGCTGTTATTTGTGATAAAACTAATGATATAGTTGTGAAAAAGTTTCTATTTCTAATATAAATATGGATGTTTACTAAACTGTTTAAAAAAATAATGTATTTCTATATTGTATGTACTTTATTGTCTGGAATAAATTAGATTACTCTTTTTTCTTTACACTTGTAAAGTGTTAACGAGTGAAAAGTATCAAGTTCTGATAACGGTACCTAAGTACCCAATTAATGATTAAGACATAGATAATCAAAATATGATATAATCAGGACAACTGTGGAGGCTGTAGATGACGATAAGAGCAGAAAAGAGGAAAATAATATATTTTTATTATGTATTGTTATTCAAAGATGAAAATAAAAAACCATATGGCCATATAATTTCTTCTTTTCAACACCA
>JAQFZO010000144.1:0-37018 GCA_034695885.1 Geophilus flavus
GAAATAAAGCTCATTCTACCCTGAACTAGCAACCAGGACTAGTCTCATCTTACACTTATGCTCTGTGGAGTTGGAAAATTGGATACATATTGAGGTTGGGTGGGGTACAGAATAGAATAGCTGATTTCGTGATGTTGTTAAAGAGGGGGGGCATCTGATTAGTTGGGCTGAAAAATTTTTAAATGTCGAGTCGTGGAGGTTTTTTTGGTAATAATGGTGTTTAAAGGTGCAGTGAGGTGGATGTCTGTTACGTTGAGTTTCTTAAATGTTTAAGTCTTCAACTCGACCGGAAGTGCTGGTTTAACTCGCTCTCCAAATAGTCTCGCGTCTCTCATTCTGTCCTGCATTATAAATGAAGGCAGGGAAGCAAGACCTTTCCCTGGTGAGGAGAAAAAATATAGGATTGCAAAAAAGACAAATCGAATCAATGGCAGGTGCGTTCGATACTGCCATTACGTTGTTTTTGTGGATTTGTCACCAAAGGCAGGTTTGAAAATTATACGAGGAAAGTGACCACTGCAGTTACCGATATTTCAAAAATGCAAACTGAAGTTATTTATTGAAGATAATAGCTGCTAATTTGTGTTTTACTTGGGAATTAAGTGAACATTAAGGTATTAAAATTAGTTTTAAATAAAAATCTCCCGTAAAGTAAACACGATGCGCAGATAAGTCATTAATACATGCGTATATATATTTAATGAACGAAATTTAGTGAAAATTTTATTTAATTGCCTAAATTGAAGCCTGTACGTTAATTCCCATACCTTAGGGAATATTACAAATTAATAGTGCAAGCATGTTGTTCAAAATGGCTTTTTGGGCTTAACAGGATTTCTCTTTCTCTCTCTCTCCTTTCTTTTTTTTTTTTCCTATTCTTTCTTTGCACTGTAAGAAAAAAATTGCCACATCGGAAAAAATACAACTCTAAACCCTAAATTTAATTTTTTTATTTTCGAGTCTGACGGCTCGTCTGTTCGGAAGCGATATAATTTTTTGAAAACGTTGGCGGCTTTGCAAAACACTAGCTAGACTACCTACTTTGGGTTGAAACGTTTATAGCACATGCGGCATTTGATTCCAGTCTAAATCAACTAAGTCGAATCGAGTTGACATCCTTGATAATATCTAGCGGCATAAAAATCGAGAGCGAATTTCCCACCTGCTGCTTCCGTTTCGGTGCCATGAGGATCTCGGTTATATCGACGCTTGGAAAACAGATTTTATTTGTACGTGTGTGTAAATAATTTATGATTTCAAAGTGTGTATGCTTGTTTGAAAACAGTGGTTTATTGTGTAGGAAAGAGGGCAACAAAACAAGTCAATATTGGTTTTGAAAATGTTCTCATTTTGCTGCTTTTCTATCTTGGAGGGATTTTACTACAAGTGAATTATTTAGTCACCGACTTCACCTTTCTTTCTTTATTCGCACTGTAAATTTGGCAGGTAAAATATTTTTTAAAGCGAGTTTAGCTCCAGAGAATTGAATCGAGCAAAGTCGATTTTTTTTTATTTCTTTATTTCTTTCTTTCTTTCTTTCTCCTCTGTAATTAAATTGAATTAAAATTTTTTTTTATCCTCAAAGAAAAAAAAAATTTTATATGTAAACTTTTATTTTATTTTATGATTATGAAAATGGGTTTATTTTACACGAATTTTTATGACAGTAATGCAAGGTGGAGTAATGCGAGTGAGCAAAAGGGACTTCTCTTGTTGAATTTTTTCTTCTTTTTATGTTTTGGTGCATTATCATTCTTGGTTGCATGCAATGTGTTACTTTTTCTTTTCCATTACGTGCTCCCCTCACACTCTCATCGACACGAGTCGAGAGTATTGCATCAAATGGTGGCCCATCTCGAGTTTTGGAGGCTCCCCCTCGAGTGTCTTTATTATATCCATCTCGTTTTGGCGGCGACACTTCATCACGCGACCAGGGAGGAATATTTTCCTGTGTTTTTTTCTCTCCCTCTCTCTCTTTCGCTCTCTCTCTCTCTCTCTCGTCCCCTTTCTTCTTTATTCCAATCTTATGTATCTGGCAAAATACTAGTACTTTGTTGCTGTACATCAAAATGAAAAGCGGGTTAGGCTACTTAAAGTCGACATTTTTCACGCGGTTTTAAGAGATAGCAAAGACAAATTGTGGGATGTGCGTATACAATTGAATGGAATACAAAGAGCTAATTTTGTTTCATCGCTACCTCACGAGCTTGCCTAATTTGAATATAACCTAAACTTTTGCGCTTAAATTGCGCAAAACGGGGAGGCGTTTTAAAACAAAAGATTTATATTTTTTGAGAATTAAATGAAAAAGTTTCTTTCTCAACTTGAAAACAATTTCCGTCTCGTAATTATTGTCAAACTTCTTTGAAGTTTCTGATGGTAGCTTCTGGCGCATCAATAAGATATAGTTAATTCCCGAGATGACGTACGTCAAACTTGAAGCGAAATTATTAAAATGATCGTTTAATGTTTAATTTATTTTTCGAAAGGCGTCGCAGATTAAAGTCAGGATGTGTGATTTTGTAAACACCTTGACACATTTTAGCCTTATTTCCTGCAATGATAATAGAGACGAGGGACTTCCCGTGTGTCGGTCGGTATACTCACTTTTATCCCTGTGGTTCTCGACTGCCCTTTAATTTTCCACCCCCAAAAAAAATACGCCTGAACGCCTCGAATGGCCCCAATCATTACGAGGCAGTGCAGCCTCGAAAACACAAGTGCAACGCAGGGAAACAAAGCACGAAACCTTCTAACTTTGTCTTTTCCCGTTCTCAAACGGCCGTTCGAAGCTTCGAAATGAGTTTTTTAAAGTTGGATACGAGGGAGGGAGGGAAGAGAGAAAATGCAGCAACTTTAAAACGATGTTGAAAACGACCCCGTGTTTTGTTATCCAAAAACTTTATTGATAATTTGGCATCCAACATTTTTTTTTTTTAAACAAGATTTTCTTTCGGTTTTCTCCATTCTTATTACTTAGAGTCAAGTCTGGTGGGAAATTCTACAGGTAGTTTGAGCTCGTCAGTACATGTAAATCATGTCTAGAGTTTATCGAATTAGGTTGTTGTTGTTGCCGCCGGTGTTGCTTGTGGTATACTCGCAACGTGCATGTAATTCTCCGAGAGATAAAAGAAAGCGAGGCATGTACCGAGAAGAGCAGCAAGAGCATCGTATAACAAGACGCTGTTTAACTCTCGCGTTTTATTCCAATTTTATTTCGATTCAACAACTTTCTCGCGGCTTAAGATTACAACAGTCCACTCGGATTAGTCTGGCAATTAAATGGACAGTCTTAGTTGGCTTTTCCTGCCTACACTACACTACACGGCCCGGCCAGAACCTTTTGAATCATTTCGATGAGGCATCTAATTTCCGGCTCTTCGTTTGATCGAATTTTTATCTGGATTCTCTCTTCTAGCAGAAAAGTCAATTGGATTGATGGGACTCGGTCGGTCGGTGACGTCATCTTTATATAAGAAAGAAATGGCGCTCGGGGTTGTTTGTAATGGAATTAATTCATCTACCATTCTCTTTAAGTTTTCTCTAAAACGAAAAACAAGTGAAAAATATTTTTTTTCCCTTTCACACCCATCTCTTTCTTTTTATTTATTTATTTATTAATTTTTCTTCTCTCGTTTCGATATCAGAAACAACAACAGCAGCTGATGAAATTGTTAAGTATTTTTTTCGCTTCCTGTTTTTTTTTCTCCTCTCCTCTCCCGTTTTCTTGGTATTTGCTTTTCCGAGTCGAAGAGGAGGGGTATTATTAATTGCTTCCTTTTTTTGATTTATTAATTGGAATTAGGCAACCATTTAAAAGGGAGTTAATTACTCTGGTCTTTTGTTGTCTGCTCTTGCTTTTCTCTTTGAGAGAAACCATCTGGCAAATACTTGTGCAAGATGACGACAAGTAACGGGAATTGCTGTTCACTTGAAACTTTCCTTCCAACTATACGTTGAAATGTACACACACACACACACACACAATGTTGGAGTACATTAATATCAATTATTTATAGTTAGATCATAAAGTTAATTTGCCCTGCAGCAGCTAATGCACACACGTTTACACGTTCGGCGTAAACGGAAGGGTTAAAAGGAAACGATGAAATAATAAAAATGATGAAAGGGGGAAAAAAGGGGGAAAAGTTAATTTATAGAGAAATTTAAAGTTGGCATCTCTATTTTTGGACTCGACAAAGGAATGGGGAAAAATATAAAAAAATAATGCAATGTCGCAAGGAAAATCCGACATGTGTGAATAATACTCAAAAATGTGTCTTATTTCCTTCTTTCTCCTCCTCCTTCCTCGTCGCGCCCTTTTCTGTCGCCTGGCGAGTTAAGGGGCGTTGCCTTTTCTGCTCTTCCGGTGAGAAAAAATCGACAAAAGGCAGAACGAGTTGCGTGCAAGGATTATTTGTTGATAAAAATATAAAAAAGGGAAAGAAAGAAAAAAAACAACTCTCTCATTCTCCATGGTAACTATGTGAATACAAACACGGGAGAGAAATAAAAAAAAATGATTTGCTTGTGTGCCCTATGTTGAACGCACTAAGAGGATTGGTAAAGTGCATAGCGTTTGACATCTTCCCACCAAAATGGAGGAAATTGTAAGACGTTCGACAATTGCACGCAAACCACTTACAACAGAACCACAACGTACCGGATTTTCGAGAGATTTTGGTCGCAAATTGTTTTATACTCGACATGCTTTTTGGTTTATTAACCGGGAGTAAAATTCGCTCCAATCGGGCGACTCGTTATGGCTGCAAATAAAGAAATAAAATCTCTCGTTTCGTCTGATTTATTTAGCAATTAAATAAACAAAGGTTTTAGTACGCTCTGCCTTTGTCAGTGGATACTGCCTATCGATTTTTGTAAGTAGGACATGTGAAAATGTACGTTTTGGTTAGGGGAGCTTTAAAAGTACCCAACGGTGAATGATTTGGGTGGGTATTTAAATTTTAAAGCTGACACTACTCTTTTATAGGTGCACGTAAGACTAGCCGTCTTTTCTTTTTATCGTCACGTTGAAAGGAAAATGGAGACCGCAACGTTTGGCCAACTGGGACGCGAACGAGTGTCTGTTTTTAGGGTGTCGTCTTCAAACTGTTTTTTTTTTTTTAAAAGATGGGTTTGGAGGGGAAAAAAAAGTGTTGTTGGAGGATGTTGGGTTTTTATTTTTTTTTTTTTTGTTTTGAATTTTTTTTTTTTTCGTTCGAAATTGCACATTTAATTTTATTTAATGTTTTTGGGGTGTATTTGTTTTCGTGTTTTTGTTCTTCCTTTCATTAGTATATGCATGTGTCAAAGCAACTTTTATTTTTGTGCATCGCTTCTCATTTGCGTGTTTATTAAGTATTAATGCATTTCTCCAGTCGCACCTAATTTTGCACGAGGTAATTTCATGTGCGCGGTAATGTTCAAATTTTTTTTTTCTTTAAAAACAATATTTTTTTATTTTCATCATATGAAAAATACATAAATATAAATGAATTTAAAAAATACCCAATAGAACATTTCTTTTTTCCCTAAGAGAAAAAAAAAAGTTTTAACTCACCACATAAATGGTGAAAATTTTGTTGAATTAATTCTCCTCTTTAATTCATATCGACCGAGGGATTTAACACGGTTCCTATGCAAATTAATTAATAATATACGGGAGAAATATTTTTCTATTTTTTTCCTTTTAAGTTCCTCTTCTCTTAACTTCGGAATAAAGTTAACCAGTGTTGTATTTTGCTTGCATTCATCCGTCGAATGTAATCCCTTTGAGACTTTCCTCCTCTTTCCTGCACTGCATCTTGTCCACTAATGGCTTTGGCTATTTTCTTGTCATTTGTCAGCCGCGACACGAAGAAAGCATCGCAGGCTAAAATTTCATTGCAAAAACACCTTAAAACACACGTGCAGTATCAAAAGATGGATGTTTCTACACCTTGTGCAAACCTGATTTACACCCGAGAACATTTTTTATGATGTATGTTTGAGATATTTTTTCCTGCACTTCACACACGTTTCTACTTGTCCCTGCGACTGACTCATTTTTATTTTTTTTTTGTTTTATTTTTTTTACGGGGCTAAATTGAGCAGCGATGACACTTTAAATGTATCTTGAAAATTTCATTTTGGAATATTAGCTCCCATTTTTTATATTTTTTATTTTGTGGATGAAATAAAATAATGGGGGTAAGGACGCAGAAAATGATGAGGAAAGAGGAGATGATTTTGTGAAATTGGTACCATCCATATATTTTTTTTTATTTTGTTTTGTTGAGGGGTATTTTGATAAATGGGAGAGTAATGGAATACCCATTCTATCAGAAAGAGAAAAAAAGAAAACAAATACACACAAAAAGAAATTTTTTTTATCTTCTTCCATCTCTGAATCTCTCAATCACATATTTCCCTACATAAAATATCTATAATTTCCATCAGAAATTTTCTTTTTCGCAGATTATTGGGTCTATCTTTATTTTGCCCTCCATCCCTCCTCCCTCCCTCCTTCACCGCAGCACGGACCGCCCTCTTTTGCTTAAATTTTTGACATCGGAATTAGGTTGTTCAATTTTGATGTTTCCAATGTCTGAAAAAATCAATTTCTTTATCCTAAAAGCAGGCCGCCGCCAGTAAATAAGACGTAGGACTTTCGATATGGCTTTCTTCCGACATAATAATGCCACAACGAAACAACATGGTGGTTGACGTCATCTTTAATTTACAAACATTAATAAGAGAAAAAAAATTTTTTAATTACGGCAGCAATTTTAAAATTGCAAATTGCTCTTTTCACTCGTAAATCTTTGATGGTGTAGATGGCAGTTGAAAATAATCGGTGCTTAGAGCACGTATCAAATGCACTCATCAATTCCTATACCCAAGCGTCTTCATCTTAGAGGCAGCTGTTCCTTTCCAACTTGCATTCTTCTTCTTTTCCCCTTCAAATTTTTTTTCTTCCCGTCTCCTCTCCCTCTTTTGTCTCTCTGAAAATTGCGCTAAGCACTCATAATACTTTAATCGTTTCGGTCTTATCATTAAATGTGTCATCACACCCCCTTACCTAACCCCTTTTACCCCAATTAACGCGTCCACTACTTATGTGTTTATCAGCACGTCTTGTTTATAATGGCGGCGTGTTTGTTACATGTCGCTTGCACTTTCTTATCAGATGGCTTCTCCTCTTTGCAAGGTATGTCCGGCCTTTGAACCTGTGTGCTTGTCATTGTGAGCAATGGACAAATGGCTGGAGCCTCGCTCGCCCACTGTTCAATTCTTCGGTGCTGAGCTGATGCTGATAAAAGTTGTCGTTCATCCTCTTTCCATTGTGTCTGGTGTCTTTACTCCGCAACACAGTTTGAAAGCCCCGTATTGGACTTTGTGATTTGGAATTTGTTACAATCGCTTTAAATGATGGTGTATTTGGTTTGCTTTGAATCGACCCCGCTTTTACTGCTACAATGCATTCAATATGGCTTCCCTCCTCCACACTCTTCCATTTCTGAGCCTGCTTTGTATTGATTTTGGAAGGAAATGATTCTGTTGTTGTTGTTCTTAGTGTGCGCTATTTTTTTTTCTTTTCTCTCCCTCTCTCTCTCTTTCTCTCTCTTTTTTATTTTTAAAGGTTTTCCCCTTTCTTCTTATTCCTTTTTGGGTTTTAGGTGGCCGCATTCCGATCTCTCACTGCTTCAAGTGGGAGAATGCAAATTGCAGCGTCAACTGTGATTGCCTCTGCTTTTGTTAACTCGGCATCTTTGGAATGCGAACGAGTCAGCAATAATTTTTTTTTTTTTTTTAATTTTAAATTTATTTTTATATTCGGAGATGAAAAGCGTTTTCCCCACCCTTTCACAATCTCGTTTTTAACCCCGGAAAAAAAAAGTGATGGGATACTAATTGCTTTTCTTCTCCATTCCCATCCCATGGATGGAATACTTAAGGCAAATTGAGTTAAAATTCAGAGAATCGACGTATTCGACGTCATAACGCGACGAGTTGCACCCGTTTGATGCAAGGGCACGAAATTAATTGCAGCGCACCGTACAACATACATGTTTAAACAGGCAAAGGTAGAAAGTTAACACTTTCGCTTGGCTTGAAACCCAAGTTCTAAACTGATCACTAATCAAGGGAGACAGCTTTATTAATTGCGTGACACACCTCCTCTTGCCAACTCCCTTGCAGGCTTGATTGCGAGTGCACTGCCCTCTTGCACTAACGAATCAACTCACACGAGATTTGGCCAGTGAGGCCGAGCCTATGGGGAGATATCTCACTCTTTCTTTCGATATATACCGTCCGTCCGTCCGTCCGTCCGTATATATATATTTTTTTCTTTTTTCCTCCATTTTCATTTCACTCGTTTACATCATCATTAACGCGTGTAAATTAAACGACGTCAAGTGAAAGAAATGAAATGTTGTTTTGGGTGTGGTAGACTATGGAGAAAACAATGACCGATATGTTTTGGATGCACATATGGTGTCACCTGTCGTGAGTGAGGGGGTCGTCGACGACAAATTGACTCCGGTTGCACAGCAGAAGCCTCCACCCTATTTCCGCAATTATGACAAGGGGGGGTTGCGAGTAATTACTCAGGACTCTTAATTAGGAATCCGCGCTCCTCTCATTTAGCGTCGCTGCACGTGCCACGACTGAGGAAAACATCGGCTCGCTTATACTCGAGTCGGGGTTTTAATTTAACCCAAGTTGTTGATCCAAAAATAAAGGAACGGAGCTTCGGGCTTCGGCGAAACCTACGACTGAGCCATTCAGGACCAATCAACCTCCCGTATCCCGCAGAGAAGCCCAATTAAGGGCGGTGTTTTTGTCGGTAACGAGAGCCATGCCATGCAGATGGCGTGAGAATTAGTTGCTCGACTCTGCAGGGGTCACGGCTTTTATCCAGTATTCGATTCGCCTAGAAAATGGCTTTTTTTCTCTCTCCTATATATAAACTTTTTTTTTTTTAAATGGCGAAAATTGGGTGTCACAATTTTCCACGAGACGAATGCGTTGGAGGTCGTGGCAGCCGCAAAGTGGTATTTAATTCTAATTTAGAAGCAGAGACTTGTCAAACACCGCGTGATTCAATCATAATTTGTTAGTGCGTTGCATAAAAACAAAAAAAAAATCAGAGGTCAAAAAATGGAGAAGGGAAGGGAAGGGGGGAAAAGGAGAGATGGACGAGCAAAGCATTTATCGATCAGGTTGGAAATAAACAGCCATTGGGGTTAGATGTGGGTAAGCGAATGGGATTAAGGCAGCTTGTTTTTCTTTCCTTTTTGCTATCACAATGGCAGCTGGCACGTGGTTAAGTTTTATTGAGTTTGAGGCAAATTTATCTCTTTAGAAAATCTTTTTTTTCTTCTACTTCTTCTTCTACTTTCCGAGATGTGTGTATGATGGCAAAGGCGGCAGCTTATCTCCATGGGAACGTCGTTTCTTCTTTCTAGCAGACATACGTGGTTCAGTGGGCTGTGAACTGTGTTCTCAAACTCACCCTTCTTTTTTATTTCTTGCCTCGAATCCTTCGTCATTAAAAGTCTCTCTCTCTCCTTTGTGTGTGTACGTCTCTATCTATCTGTCTTTCTCTCTTTTCTCTCGTGTGCAAATGTCTCGTGGGATTCATTGGGATTAATTGTATTCAAGAGTCACTTTTGTCTATCCGATTAACTCCGCTCTCGTTTTGACCACAAAACCTAGTCGTTGAAAGGCTTTTAATAGTCGACCGGTGGCCGGCTTAATCTGCGACTGTGTATTGGATGTGGCATTTCGGGAGAACCAAATGGGAGTTCGCAAGTTTTAGTCAAGTGGGCAAAGCATTACATGGACGAACGAGTTGTACTTTGTACGAAAAGTGGCGTGTCACACGTTAGCTGTTCGTGTTCGTGTAGTTGAGAGCGAGAGAGCCTGACGTTTATTTATCTTTGCTTTCTTTACCTTTCTTTTTACCCCCGGAACCGTCGAACCAATTTTGTTGACTTTCTCCCCGATTCGGAGAATCGTTTAATACGTTCGCTCGCGTTCTTCCTAAATAATGGCTACGGTATATGTGCAGCGAATTAGTTACGTTAATTTATGACACGTTGCTCAAAATTGCGTTAATGATATACCGTGACACGATCGCGTCGTTGAAAACAGTAGAGAATTCGGCAATTCTCGTTTTTTTTTTCCTTCCCCCCGACTTTTTACGACGGAATAACGTGTGGCCGGTCATAACAAGTTTCCAGCACCGCACGCACTGCGGCTTACTTCAATTATTTTACGGCCGCACACAGATTTCAATCCCAAAATGCACCTTCGGCGTTATTTTGTTTCGTAAAGTGGTATATGAATAAAGCATAACTTTAAAATGTTTATTTATATTTATTACGAGAGCGGGCTTTCTCTCTCATTCGGCATTTCCCTTCCCTTTTGTTATTTGGTAATAAATGGTGCCACAAGTGGAAATAGTGTCGTCTCGACCGTTCTAAATCGCATTTTAACCATGTCTACTTTAAAACTCAACCTTTATATATATTTCCCATCTATACGCTACTTCCCCCACTCGAGATAACGAGAAAAGAAGGTTGCAACTAGAGAATCCAAACAACGCTTTGTATTTAAGACGGAAATGGCTTTTTCTTGTTGATTGCAACTCTGATGCGACCTGTCATTTACCATCACACACTCGACTCTCTAACTCGACAAATAATTCCTTTCCCACCTTCGGGAGAGGGAAAAAAAAGGTGAAACGAAACAGAACGTTAAAGGATGAACAAAGTGCACAACGTGGTCATCACAACCGTACTGACACCTTCTTTTTTTGAACCCGGGAACCCTTTTTCTTTTTTTTTCCCCCCTCTCTCTCGCTTTTCACGATTGATCAATGGGTAAAGAAGTTTTATCGTCAAGTTCCATGCCGTCTGGTGGTGGCCAGATGAAACAGAGGGGTCGTGCTATTGCGAGACCTGTTGACCCGGCTTCCTTCTTTTGCTGTTCTCGGTCGGTAATGAGCAAGATGTCTCGGGAACCCCTTTAAGGTCGCTATTTGTTGGCCCAAATTGAGTGTAATCTCATAGGAGCACGTGGGGTGTCGGGGGCCGGGATTTGTCGAGAGGCAGAAAAAATGGGTGTCGACCTTGGCAAACCCGGCGGGTTTGATTGTAATTGAAATTTATTAAGACTTGTTTTGGCTTGTAGAAAGGAAAAAGGGAGTCGGTCGGGGAGTAGAAAAAGAGGAAGGAAGAAGGAGAATGCAAGCAGCAGCGAACGTTCTCGTGTCAGCACCACTTTGCTAGTGTAGTCCCTGGTGTTTAATAGACAGCCTTGCTTCAATTAACGCTACCAGTCCATCAAGGGTCTCCCTTCATCCATTTTCTAGCAAAGGAAGAGAGAATTGGGGTCAGGAAAAAGACTCCACCCTCACCTCCCCTACCTCTCATCCTGCTCTCGTTCTCCATTTGGGATAATGATTTTTCTTCTCTCTCTCTCTAGTCTCTCTCTCTCTCTCTCTCTCTACTTCTCTCCTCCCCTCACTCTTCACTCGTGTGAGTGTGGTTGGGTGATGGAGGGTTCTTTTTGTTCCCACATGCTGATAATTATGTTCTCGTGATCAGTTGAATACATATTGCGTGAATTTTGCTGCTTAAATTTCTTTTGTGGTCTCCACTTAAGTTTGCACCAATGAGAATTGGTTTGCACACATGTTGAATTTTTTTACTTCTAGTTTTACGTCTTAATTAAATTTAATAAATAGAGTAAATTTATTTTTCTTAAAGTTATGGAAATTTTTTTTAAAAATTTATTAAATAAATTTTTTTTTTCCAGACCGGAAATTTGGTTCATAGTTACAAGGGAACGGGTGGTATTTTTGAAGTATGTTGGAATTCGAGAGGCGATAAAGTTGGAGCGAGTGCATCCGATGGATCGGTAAGATTACTTTCTTATAAAATTAATAAATAAAATTTTGATTCACTTTTTATTTATTCATATAAATACATACCCATTTTTCTTTTATTTTTCTACTAGGTTTTTGTTTTGGATTTGCGGAAATAGTTTTTTTTTTTAAATTTTCCAACCTTTTTTCTTCTGTTCCTCATCCGCAGCTTTTTATTTGGATTAAAATTTTTTATATTCTTAAAGAAGAAATAAGAGGAGAAAAATTCGTTTCTCATCATCCTACTTTTAATTTAATAATTTCACACGTAGAATTAGACTCTTTTTTTTATTTCCTCTTACTCCTCGGTTTGGCGTGACGTAATCCCATTTATACGTGCAATTATTAATTAAAAGTGTAAAACATTTTTTAAATTTCATTTATTCCCTAAACGAAGGATTATTGTAAATGTCCAATTATTATATCACACGAGTAATTTCGTAGGATGATGAATTAACAAATTTACAAAAAAAGATGTAAGCCATTATTATTTCCATTTTTTTTTTTTTTTTAATATACAATTTTATATTTGTTCATTTTTTTTGGAAAAAAAAAATCTAATGTGATTTTATTTGTATAGTAAAAAGGGGATTTAGACTAGAAATCTGTGTGGGAAATGACTTTTTTTTTTCTTCGATAACTATCCTCTGTAAAGGATAGAAATCTTTTTGTATTAAGTAAAAAAAAAAAAGAAGAATAAAGTAGGTGTTTTTCTTCCAAGCGTGTAATTTTTTCCTTATTTTTTTTTTTTGCGTGTTTTTGTGTCAGCAATTTTTTTTCTTCTTCCCATGTTAAAATGGAGTGAGCACGAGAGAAGTTATATGAATGGATTTTGACCATCGCCAGCGTAGTCATTTAGTGAATTTATTCCTAACTCGCCCTTGGTCCGTGACAAGGAGCATCCTTCAAGTGTTGGTTGGTGGATGCTGGAAAACGTTGAGCAATCCCCACGGTTTGCTATCGTAAATAAGCAAAAGCCGAATGGATTTTGGCTCGCAACTTGGCCAACATTAAATTAATCGGACCACCAAAGCGAAACAAACTTCAATTGCAACTTTGCAAATTGCCAGAGCATTACAAAAGGCCTAGGATTCTCTCTCTGTATGTGTATGGCTCTAACACTAAGATTTAAAGACGATGGGAAGCATCAACAAACCCGCAGTGGATTTGCAGTGCGAGATAAATTTGTCGCCTACGTGACATTTGCATTTATTATATGGCAGTGTTAGGTGTCATTGATATGCGAATGCTGGTGGAGCAATTGCACCTGCAAGGTACGCATTTCAGTGTGTGAAACATGCAAAAATGATGAAGCTAAGATTAAAGTTGCTGTTAAATAGCAAAGTGCTTTTCAGTGGCTGCCATTACACGTTTAATGCCCGCTAATAATTTTAAAGGAGATGGCTTCTTTTTAATCCGCGCCATTTTTACTAATTGAATTAGTCTGTCAGCCTCAATTCGCAACAAGTAAAAGCATGTGACATTTCCTCTAGGGTTTCTTTCCTGCCATCACGTTGATAAGTGACCATGTGTGACGGTAATTTCGGGTCATTAGCTCGTCATCTTTCAAGACGTGATTTTCTTATTTCAACTCCTTAAATGTGTATCATTTTTATTTTTATGCCTCTATAATAATTTTATTGTCATTTTTAATACTACCGTAATTATTTGCCACAAATGGTTTTTTCATTTTTTCTTTTTTCCTTTGGTCGACGGTCTACGACGTATAATAAAACCGGGAGGAGGGATGATTCACTGACCTTCTTGTTACCAGATTAAGGAGGCTGAAAGTTCCTTTTCTCATTAGATCGAGCACTTTGATTAGACTCTTCTGTAAGCAAATTTGTCAGTGATTTGTTATCAGTCCTAACCCCCTTCGAAACTACTGTGGAAAAAAGAACAAGAGGAGAGGAGAGGAGAAGGAAAGAAGAAGGAAAAAAACTCCTCCCAACATTATCTTTATAATTAGGCTTAATTACACCGAGTTCCATCATGCTGGTCTATTTCCCCCTCGGGCCATTAATCGAATCTGCGTCGACCGAGTCTTGTGTCCCTAGGTCTACTACATTTGCGTAAGAAGAAGAAAAAATAAATTAGTCTTCCTTGGTTGAGAGAGCCATTAGTGCCCTCTGTGGCCCTCATTACACATGCAACGCCGACGAGATGCTGATCCTAATCCGTTGCCAAGTGAGTGAGTGAATGAGTGAGTCAGTCGACTTTCTCAGTATATCTTTGCTAGTTTTGCCTCTTGGGATTTTCTTAGCAGCTAGATTTTGTTTTATGGCTTTTTTTCCCTTTCTTTCTATTTTATGATTTATGCACTCATTAAACGGATTTGCAAGAATTTGCTCGAATGACTCCCGTTATTTTATTTTATTTTTTTCCTTTTCTTGTAAATGTGATTATGCGCATATTCCATTGCACTATATTTACTAATTTAAATCTTTTGTATTATGCCTTTTTTAAATCACCTTATTCTTCCTTCTTGTCTAATCTTTTTTATTTTTCATAATTTCTCTCGTGTCTCGTGCACTTTAATTAAGCCATGGGCCCACGAGAGGCAGCAGGTGGGCGGTGGCGATAAATCCGTGTGGTGGTGTGCAGTGTGCTGAGGTGTCGCCTTTCTTCTTATCTTTCTATTTTTCATTTCGCTTTTTTAATTTTGCTTTTTATAAATTTTTTTTCTTTCTTTTCTCTCCTCGTCTTTTATTTTTTTTTTATTTCGGTATTTAGAGCTGCCAGCTCGAATGCAATCGGCGGTCGACACATGAACATCTCATTACGTCCGTTGTTGACACAAGTGATTAAGTTGGCTTGGCAGCTAACTTGTTGGTAGATCCATTCGCACGACGCCCTTTTTGTTCAAACTTTTTTTTCCTACTTATTTCTTTATTTATTCTTAAGAATCAAACGCCTCATCTTGAAACATGGAGAGTTTTGCCAAAAAACTTTGAGCGCTAAACTTTTGAAGAGGAAATTGCAAAAGGATTCTTTGTATATTGAAAGCGAAACTTAGTTGGACTTCAAGAGAAAAAAAAAAGATGATGTATTGACGAATAGTTGTTGGCAAATGGTTCGATAACAAGTGTAAAGAGAAGTTTTTTTTCCTTTACGAACACGTTCCAAATTTTATATTTTTATTTTGAAAAAATTTTTTTTCGTCAAAATTTTTTATTTTTTTCTAGAAATAAAATACCTGTCGTCTATTGATTTTGTTGTTTTGAATTTTAATTTCTTACCTATACGCTCCATAATTTATTTAGAAAAAAAATGAGAAATGATAATCTATCGTCAGAATTTTAATATCGCATTTCGCCGGCAGAATGCATAATTTATAATGACTATAGCTCGAATCGGTTATATTTGTCGATTAAAAGATACGGCGCTCTGATTTAAAAGGCAGAAATAATTTATTCCGTTCGTCTTACAAGTTAGCTTGTCGTCATGCGACTATTTGATGGCTTCGGTCGTTTAAATAGCAATTATTTATATTTTATGACAACGATACATCCGTTTGATTTACGCCATCCATTTCACACATCGGAAAGATGTCAAGGTTAGTGATTAGGCCTACTTTATTTATCCATATACACGACGTCCCGAATGACAATGAAATAACGAAAGACGTAAACACCCCAAATTAAATGGCCTTCATCTTTATGCGTAATTTGATTTGCATAACTATAAATGGAATGGAGCTTATTTAATTCTTGGAGAAGAATTTTTACCAGACAATGTTTAATAAATCATGCTTGTCTAGTCGAAATTTTCATGACATCCACTCGTATAAATTGTCAGTCAGAAGATGTCCAAAAGATGAGGTCATGCTCTATCGACTTTTTTTTTTCTCCCATTTCCCACTAAGGAGGATTCAGAAATGGCGGAAAAAATTTAAAATGATAAAAAAAGTTTTTTTTTTATCTTATTTTTTTCCTTTTCCGTTTGAATTCATGTATTATTATTACTCTTATTTTATTTTTAGATTTTTTTTCATTTCTTTCGACAAAAATGTCTCCAGTGTGTGAAGTGAAAAAAAAAAAAAAAAAAAAAAAATTCATGCGGTGCACATATGACAGGCGGATGAGGAAAAGGATAAGAAACTAGTGGTGAAGTAAAGTCAAACGCTGGGGAACAGTGGCAATTTCCGACGTGCAATTTTGACAGAGAAAGGTAAATAAAAGAGAAACGAAGCAATGGTGGATCGATTGCGCAAAGAGTTGTCAAGTGAGTGATGTATTGCAGTGCTAATAACTGGAGAAGTGACACCGCTTTAATCACATTAACGGTGTCTTTTCTATTGAAGCGCATCTTTCACGTCGGTGGCGGGGCGTTTGTTGGTCGTGTCGGTGGTACCCCTCACTTTTGTCCGCTGACAACGCTGACGCTCATAAATTTTTGTTTGTCTCTTTTCGCTGCCTGATCTCTCGCCGTAATCGCGTAAGAGAAAGTCGTGAGCGGTGATTTATATGGAGGCGACCCAACACGAATTCCCGCCACATCCTCGGCCGATAACGGCGCCTCGAGTGCCGTCGATGATGAATGACGTTCAACGAACATCAGTAAAAGGCTAAGGCAAACGCTTCATACTCCTGCAATTGGCTTCAATTAGCTCGACTTTTGTTGTGGCTCATCAATTCATTAGCTGCGCCCCCTCCCGGGGGAATTTTATTACAGCACTCATCTCGAGCAACTAATTTGTTTTGAATATGTTTTCGAAGCAACCTCCTACAGGTGCATGTGCAAGGTTGAAATTGATGGATTTAGTAATAAATACTCGCAATGGGAACTCGTTTATCGTAATGGCTTTTTATGAGATGGTAAATAATGTTGTTTTAAGTCGTTCGCTTTCCAAACTCCACATATTTGGCGTTATTATGCGCTCTCGTTAAATCACGCCACATCTCGTGCCTTTGTTTAGCCTTCCAAATAAAAAAAAAAAAACTTTCTGATCGATCGTTTCTATTGGACCGAAGTCAAAAATTTTGCCCAGAGATGTCTGACATGTTAAAACTTGTAAATTTTTTTTTTTTTTTTTTTTTTTGGCTTGGCTTGGGAGTGCTAGATGCCGATGGAAAAATGCGAGCAAATATCAGGTACGTTGGGAATTTATGTGGTATTTAAAAAAGTTTAAGTTCATTACGATTTTTTAGTGTGCAATATTTGTGATATGCATGTAATTTGGAGGTTTATTGCCACCATTAGATTTCTTTTTTTTTATACACACACACATTTTTTTTTATTTGAGTTTTGCTTATGCTGACATGGCAAAACACATTCCCATTTGTCGCTTTCCAACTTTATCCATGAGTTAAATTTATGCAAACATGAAAGATGTTGCGATATTAAAACGAAGCAGAGCATTTCTACATTTTTAGTGCACGACTGATACCAACCACAAACTTTCTCCAAACTTGCCATTTTATAATCGTTTTTTTTTCTTCCCTTCCTTCCTTGCTCGTCTTTCTTCTTTCTTCATTTTTTTTTTAACGTAAACATTTTTTTATATTTACCTTTAGATTCATGTTGCAGAGCGGAATTGCGAATGGAATTGAATTTGAGTTGGCCCAACTTGACTTGTTCGCCACTTTGCCGCTTGCTTACGCGTTTCATCGACCGAGCGACACGCGCAGTTACCACAGGAAACGGAAACGGCTGCTCACAAATCACGAGTCGAGTGTAGAAGGATGAAAGAAGAGCAAACGCATCGCCAGAAGGGTTGAAAAGCAACTGGGCCGAAAGGGAAATTTAAAAGGGATGCTCGCCCTTCACTAATTTGTTTGTATGAAGGAGACAGTTGACCTTTCAATTTGGAAGGTGAGAAACGCGCGATAACTTAACTCGTTCATTTCAGGTGACTTGCGTTCATAACTTAGTGATTTAAATTGAGATGATGAAATGTTTTCAATTTTTTTAAATGCACTTGTTTCTAAACTCCTTTACGCGCGCGGTAAATATGCATTACCCGAGTGCAATGCACGAATGCATTGCAGTGAAGTGAATGCCAGGTCGACAAATTTAAAACATTTCATCTATTTTCCGTTTAATCCGATATTTCACTCCCATTATTATTAATTTTTTTTAATATTTACGTACAGTATATATTATATATAAAAAAAACAGTGAAAATTCTATTCCATAGGCATTTAATTTAAAATTTACGCGCTCAATTATTATTAAAATTTCTCCCTCCACTTTCATTTGATTTTGCATTCACCCTTTTCCCCCCCACAGCGTTCTGGGTAATTCAATTAAATATCACAAGTTTTCGAGCCTCTGGCGACCTGTGGTGTTTCTCAGCTCGCGAGCTTCGAATTAATTTGGCTGTAAATTCGATTAAAATTGGTTTTTGGCAATTAAATAGCCAAATTTGTAAGTAAGGCGAATTCCTGGCAGTATGTAACTCGTGCCGTAATGGAAAAAGAAAAAAAAATTGATAAAAACATAAGCTCATACGTCTTTAGGGAATAAAGTGTCATTTGCGGAGAAATCCTGAGGGTTGCAGATAGTTATCTCACGTGCAACATATTTCTCATTCACCGAGGCTTATCGTCCTTAGGCTTTTCTTGTTGCTCGTTATGTAGCTGTACGGGGCTCCTGACACCCACACTTCACACCCCACTTGCCATCCGGGTTCCCCAAGAGAGACACAAACACCATGAGGGACCCCCAAACAAAAGCTAGCTGGTGTAGCCGGATCCATCGCGGCTTGCCTGTTTTTACTTTTTATACGTATTTTTTTTCCTTTTATCGTTTTTGCTTGCACGGACCTTCTTCAGCACGACTTTGTTTATTATTCATGTTTGGAAATTCTGCTGTGTGTCATTCAGGTTTTTTTTTTTCTTCCTATACTTCTGGGAACTACTTGTAGCTTTTTCTACTTTTTCCATTCTTTTTTATTTATTATTTTTTTTGAAATTGATTTTTTTAAGGCGGTTATGCACCGGTAAAATGTTGAAAAGTTGAAATTTTTTTTTTCAAAGGTTTTTATGGTTTCACTGAAATTATTTATTTATTTGGAAATGACTTTTATTCATTTAGCTCTTCCCATATTACATGTGAGGGATAATTGATGGGGGTACGTGAACTTTGGAGATAAGAAACGGAAATTAAATACGTTGACTCCGTTGTTAGGTTTGGATAAACACCGTGTCTCGGAAACTTAAGTAAAAATATTGTATAAAACATTGAAAGGATCGAGAAAAGTGCAGTTTGGAGTAATGACACAAACCGAGGTCAACTCGTATTCCAGAGTATTCCAGAAGGAAAGAATTATAGTAATAAGTTGATGTTTTGATGCCAATGTCAACTTGGGCTCAACTTTGGTGATAAATTACGTACAATTTATTCACTCATAATTCAGTCGGTAAAATAAAGTGCGTGGGTTGGGTTGTTGATCTGTACACACAAAAGTGCAGCTGGAATCAATTATTTAAACACTTGCAACTAACACCGGTCATTTTGTTGACTAAACGTTTAGTGGCTGATTAAATTTTCAAGCAAACCAATTTAAAGCGTAGAAACAACACATACCAGACCCAGACACAGAGAGAGAGAGAGAGTGAAGCAGTTTTCTTTTAATACACTCGATTGCAGTTACTTACTTTAGGCTGCTTCTACTTTTAATTTCGGCCCTCAACTCCTTGCTGAGTTTTTAAGTTAGCAGTTTTAATAATGTTTCAATTATCATAGTTAGCTACATTTCCCGTATTCCCTTTGTGAGTTTCGCTGCACGAGTCTAGTCTAGTCTTTTTGCTGCTGCCTTTTAATAGAACGAAATCCTTTGTACTGCACCACCACGGTCTTTGGGTTTTTGTCCAGTAATAACTTGTTTTACAAAAAAATCCCATTAACTACAGAGCTCGTCTCACTTTTTAAAGCCAATCTTTCACTTTCTTCTAATCCACTATCTCTTAATTGGTTGCTTAATGGGGCTGGGACGTGTGTGTGGAATTGTTAAAATTTACAATAAGTAATTGAATGCAGTACCCTCGACTGGATTCAGCGATCGAATCGACGACTTAAAGTGACGACGAAGAACTTAACGTTAAAGTTTAATAATTTTTTAATGTAAGTTTGATGGAAAAGTTTTTTAAAGTCGTTGGAAAATGCAATTGCGGTCAACCGTGCTAAGAAGTTTGTTAGGAAATCAATTTTATTCTGCTCGAGTCGGAATGATATGCCCTCTTTTTGTCCATGTTTTATGTGGTCGTAATCACGTGACGCGGTGGGAATGTTGAAAAGTGAGTAAAGAATAATCTCCAGAGGAGTGTTCGACTCCTTTGAAATGCATGGCGACTCCTTTTTCCCCTACTCGTGACCACTCTTCTTAGTCACAAAATCAAGTAGAAGCTTTTATCCTCATGCAAAACTTTACATAGATAATGGAATTCCATCGAGACTTGGAATCGAACTCGTTCTTGGACTAAGAAAAAGGGTAGATGGAAAAAAAAAAAACTTTTAAACCTTAAAGAACAACTCTAGGTATACTGAAAATTGAAAATATTTTCGAATTCTACTGTATATATTTTCAACACATAAAATTGCAATTTATTTCTTTTAAAGAAATCAATTTCATTTTGTCAAGCGAGGCTAGTTTGTTTGCCTTATTTATGTTGTTGTTACCATTTGGTTGATGAAACCCCGGGTACATGAATCGACTGCACAAATCGAGATCAAAAGGAAAAGTTGGCTTTTGCCATTCTCTTCACCTACCATCTTTTTGCTGGTTGGAAAGAACAGTGAAAAGGGGAGGGATTGCCATGTTTTACACGGCTGTTTAATTAAGTTGGTCGCCTCTTTTACCACTTGCACAATGAACTCAAATCCCTTTACACACAATCGTTTTTCATGCAGTTGTAGCTTGGAGACGAAAAAAGCGACTGAGAAAAAAGAGAAAGAAGCGATTCTATACCCACAAAATCCTGCAGGAGGCAGGAGCGGATTTTATTCACCCAATTGAACTTTTATAAACCGGTGAAGAAGTATGTGTAGTATGTTTTATAAATTTATATTTCGATTAATTATGTGAGAGTGTAGAGTGTACAGTGTACAGGGTAGGTAACGCAAGTAGCATTTCTTAATTTCCGGTCGAGTGACGCTAGAGTTTCACTTGTGTGTTTCGCTCTGCAGTGCTCTGGGATTTGGGCAGGAGCGGTGATGAAATGCAGCATTTTTGATTTATGATACTGAAATCAATTTGGACCACAAATCGTACGTGGCGTCGCAAGTCGGAAATTGTAATTTGAAGGTGGGAAATTTCCCTCGTCTCTTGTCTTCTGGCACATCCATCCATTGCCACCCTCCTACCCTCCTACCCACCCATACACTACATACTCCCTCCCGCGTTGCAATCTACTGTACCTTCATTTTGTTTGTTCAACTTTAAAAATGTTGTTGTGAAATTAAACACATTCATTGCAGCAACATTTCGGAGAGGGAAAATTGCAAGACAAGTGGTTGAGTGCAGATGAGGGGCGAGGAATTTGCGCTAGAAGGATGACTGCATTTGCGCACAAATTCAGATGCTGGGCGCACCTTCTCCTTTCTTGAGAGGGTTTCCTACTGCTATAAATTATTAGAATTGCAATAGCGAAATGTTTGCCGTGTTGAATTTGCAATTCCTAGTACGGTCGTTTGTGTTCATCTTTTACACTTTTGATGCGAAATTTATTTGCCCAGAAACAACACTAGCCCTTAGCAGCAGCCCACGTTACGATGCGTTTTTAAGTGTTTTCGTTATAGACAATTTACAAGATATATTAATTTTACCTATTTATGGCTTAAGAGAAACTAATGTAACATACGACTGAGAGAGAGTATTTTTCCCATATGACGCTTTTTATTTTTATTTATTTATTTATTTATTTCTTCTTTTATTTTTTGCTTTGGATTTTTTCTTTTAGGGGTTTTTCTTTTTAGCAAAAGTTTCTAATACTATTGCCTTTGTAGTTAATCCATCGGAGTCGTTGAATCAGCGAAGTTTTTAGATGTTGTGTTTTTGTATTCAGCTGATAGCGCAAAGTCCATTTATATTTTTTTCTAGTTTCTTTCTCGCACAGAGAAAAAAATAAGTTAGGCTCCGAGAATAATGTTTGCACCAGCAGTAAAGGTGAGCAAAATAAAAAAAAAAATTGAAAATTATGATCGTTTGGGTGGTTCCATCTATTTTTTAAAAAACTTTTATCCCTCGCTATAAATATGAAAAATAAATTTTTCTCGCGAAAAAAAAAAAAAAAAAAAATGTCCCATCCATTTCCCCTCTTCTAATACCGTCATCGACATGATTAAGTACATCAAAAACAAAGTTATTTTTTTTTTAATTTACCGTTAAAAAAATGCAAATGATAAGAAATGACAAACGACGCCCTCACGTTTTGACTCGATTTGCTCGTGAGTGACTGCTAATTGACGGCGCCACCCACCTCCCACTTTCCCCACATCCCTCCCACCTCATCCCAGATCCATCGAACCCCCTCCCCCATTTCCCTTAACTCGAAGCGTCAGTTTTAATAAAGAATAATCCTAGCGTCGCATCCCACGGGACACCTCGACAGGTCCTGCTCGGAGCAAAATTGAATTTTTATGCTAAGCCGGCAGCAGGCGTGGCAGTTGCTCGCTGACCTCGTCCCTCGTCAGTGTGCGCTTGGTCAGTCGGGAGGTCCACTCACCTCCCTTTTACCTCTAAGTGACCAAGACGAGCTGTCTCTACTCGTGCCCTTCCTATTGACTTTCCCCTAAAACAATTTAAGCTTCAAAATGGACTCACTAAAGTTTAGTGCTGACGAGCTGCGCACCACTTGCATGATGTTTTGCCCATCTTTAAAATAAGGCCCCTTAAAGGAAAGAAAGAATGAAAGAAAGAAAATTCCGATTCGTTCTGTTCACTCGTACTTATTCACTACGACCGTGCCGTGCTCGCTATTGTAACTCGGAGGAAGACCATGTCGTTTAGTCGAGGGGTGGGCGAAATAGTGTTTGAAATGCGATTGGTCTAATGGTGTGGAAAGAGAGAAAGATCGGCCGTGTCATCTACAGACCACTGCACTCGTCTCGTCTGACAAAAGACCAAGTTATGGCATTCGTTACGAATATATACACAATAAGAATTTTTTTTATTTTTATTTTTATTTCTATTTCTATTCCTATTCCTGTTCTCATTCTTTTTTTTTATTTGTTCGCTAGTTGGGTCGATAGTAAGTAAGTAAGGAAACAGCTTTAACAAACGAGCTCACGTGTGGCTAATTCAGCCATGTTGAGCCTTGTTGGTCTGAATGGAAATGGGGTTATTTTTGTGTGTGTAAGCAAACACGGCAAAACGGTGTTTAAAAATGCGTGTTTTGACTATCTTGCATTTTTGGGTGTGGAAATAAGCTAGTAGAGTCGGGAAGATGGTCGCAGCTGATAGAGCTGTCATGCCGACCAAAGTGATTGGCGCATGGGATTTTAGGCACTGGTCACGTGACGGAGGGAGACTGGGACTTTATCGAAGGTTTGAGGGGAGAAGAGGGGGAACGAACGAACGAACGGAGAAGGTGTGTGTGTGGGGGGGAGGGAGTGGACGGATAGAGGAAGGTTTGAGATAGCCAGTCGATGCTATGGCAACGTGACCAGCATCCTGGATGACTCGAAATGGTTGGTTGAATAAAGAAGTCGAGAGGGAGGGGAATAAACGAAAAGAGGGGAATTAAGATCACATATTCTTCGTCTTTCTCTCTTCCTTCCACTATTTTTTTTCCGAGTGATATCAGGTGCAATTTCTTCCGTTTCCTCCTCCTAAAGCCGTAAGCTATACTCGTTTCTAAAACACAGGCGAAAAAAAAAGGAAGGGATGAAAGTATTTATAAGGAATGGGCGATTAAATGGACCAGGAAAGGGAGGTTGGATGAGGACTTTTTTTTTCACTTTGGAAATTGCTTCTTGGCATGCGAGCCGGGTGATTTTTCATTGTGTGAGTTTTTCTATTATTTTTTTTCTCTAATATATCGCCGAACCGATTCAGTTTTTGTTTTTTCTCTAATGAAAAACGAGAGAGAACAAATCTTTCTTCATTTTGATCGTTCAGCTTTAACCGATTGCAATCTTGTTTTGTGGGACTGGGAACCAAAAATAGAAAAAGAGAAAAAAAATGGTTATAAAATTTTTTTTGATATTGGCAGGATTTTTTTTTATTTTTTTTATTAGTGTTATATTAATTGAAGGATTTATTCCATAGGGGGAAATGTTTGATTCTAAGTTGAGGTTGTGTGACCTTTCGATTTTTAACACCTCCTTTCGAATGTGCAACCATCAAAACTTGTTGCTAAGCACTTGGCTGTTGCTAGGAACCATGTTGATGAGAAGTAGTCTGATTTCTAAAATTGATCGGCGTGACTTGAAATAAATTCTTCTCTACATTCGGGCTTATGTGGGTTGTGTGTGTGGGGTGGGGAAGGGAAGAAGGGGGAAATGGAGATAAGGTGTGAAATATTTTTTTCACCTTTAACTCTAGATAAAATATCGGTGGAGATTAAATCGGTTGAAATTCGATTAATGCTTGCTTCGATGTCGCAGCTGATTGCAAGAAAATTCCAAGCGAATCGATTTCTAATCGAATTTCAACAGACATTTGTGACACTTATTATCTGGAAACGAGCATATAGTACAATACGTTTAGCCCTAATTACTTTATTTATTTATATTTTTACTCTTTTCCTGTCTAGTTGCACGCATTTTATATGGCAATTGATAAAAACCTCTTGTGCGTGTAGTGGAGTTTTATAAATGGTTCGTTTGCTTGGCTTTTCCTCGTTTATCATGAGCAGGATACAGTCTCAGTTGGGCAGGCTGTTTATAAAATGAAATTTATTATTTCAATTTAGAATCCCCTCGAATAACAGATGCCAAATGAATTGAAAGAGAAAAATTTGTGTAAATTTATAGAAAAGAAAAAAAAAACAATCAATTTTGACATGTTTATTACCTAATACCAAACGAAATGATAAATTTCTAATTTTTTGTTTATTTATATTTATCTCTGTTTTCCATTATTTTGACTGACGTCTTCGATGTCCGTCGTCGGGTGGGTTTCGTTGGTCGTTCGGGGATCCCCTCTGGCTTTAAAGCAGCATAGAAAGTGCATCTTTCTCCGAATCCATTCCAACATCTCCACATTCCCCTTGTCGTCGTCTCTGTTTCACTACTCTTCTCTCTTTCCTTTCTTTCTTCCCTCACTCCCCTTAAAAAAAGTCACAAAAGACAGTTGCATCCGATGAACTTTGCTCTCAGACATTCTCAAATGTTACCGCATGTAACCGTGAGACGCTCGATTTTTTCTTTCTCATCCAATAATCCCATCACTAAAATCATGTAAAAATTCCAAAAAAATATTAAATTTTCCTTTTTCAGGTGCCGAATTCCGTTTTGCATGCCGCTTCCCTACGGCTTCTCCTCCTCCTCGTCCTCGTCCTCGACACGAACCAAGAAAAAGGTAAGAATTTTTCATCTTATTTACATCTTTACGTTTTTAATAAATAGGTCAGTTTTAAGTTTGAGCAATGGAGGTCGCCACTTGTATGACAGTTGGCTTAGTAACGTCTCGCGGATTAAGGGGCTCTGGATCAATATTTGCTTTGGCTTGCTTCACTTTATACTCAGATTGCTGTCGTCTCCTTCTTCTTCTTCTACTTCTTCTTTTTCTTTTGTCTTTACCAATGGCTTTATCTTTGCGTTATTGAAGCAAAGTACTTTGCCATCGTAATGGGGATTGAAGATACCAATTGCGAAAGCTGAACCAATTTTGATGTCGTTCCATTAAATTTCACTCGATTGATATGTGCAAAAACAAAAAATTTTCCCTTTTTTTGTGATTCGGTTAAGAGTCGGTAGGGATTTTTTTTATTTAATATTAAGACCGAATTTGGTATTAATATCGTCTCTTCCGCAAATAATGTATCATTTAATATTTATATATTAGAGTTTTGCTAAGGTTTTTGCCTCGAGAAACTTTTATTTGCAATTTAGATCATCGTTCTTCATACCCAGGATGGCGTTTTTATTACCAGCTGAATTTCATTATGTTTCTTGAATATTTCCTACGTTAGTGGGTGTGTGCGCGCGGGCGGGAGTGTGTGTGTGTGTGTCTGGTGGGCCAAGAATATTCGTAGGGGAATTTGGCTTGTGAGAGAGGCGTGTCAACAGCGTTCTCTGAGAAGCGACTTGCGTTTTAATTTGGTGGATATTTTGTGTGGGTGCTGTCATCGCAACTGTGACACGAGTCTATATCGGCAACTGGCTCTAGATGACCCGTCACCATGGAAACCGCGTTTTCCACGAGCGTTGCCATCTACCGTTTTCTTTCCAAGACTGGCGGTGCAAAGAAATGACACCCTCGTCTCTTTTCCCATCATTTATTTCTTTTTAATCGTCGAGATTACAAACTCGAGATTAAAAAGGAGGGAAAATGATATATAAAAAAAAAAAAAAAAAAAAAAATCGAAGAAATTTCATCGCTTCCAATTTGCTGTTGATGAAATGAAGAATAATACGAAACTCTTGCTGTAATTAGTGTTCATTAACTCGGTAAAAATTTAAATTACAACATTTAAAAGATGCTTTAATCTCTCCGTTATTAAAAAAAATTGATCTCGAATGATTTTTTTTTCTCCTCTTGAAAACATCGACGTAATGGTATAGATACGGGCATTTTTGGGGGAGTAAAAATTGAAGAGTCGTGTACGGATATATAATTTAAAAGAAAATACTTCATTATTCTTTTATTTTGTTGCCTTTCTTCATATCGACCACGGACGGTAAGGGAGAAATGCGAGGAGAAGACTTCTTTTGGACCTTAAAAGGAGTCGTATTTCACCCGCAGCTACAACTACAACTACTCGGCGTGAGAGAAGAAACGTGCAGCTCTCTCTCATCCTTCCACCCATCTCTGATCCCTTCTCTACTTTCCTTTCTCGAATGCGACGGAGACAAAATTAGAGAGACGTTCTAAGAAGCTCCGCCTTCGACTTTCGAAATGGCTTCACTGCCATGCATCCCATTGACTTTTGTTTTGCTTCGTCTTTTATTTTTCGTCTCTCCCTTTTCCGTCCCTCTACTTCATTAATTTTCTTAACTTTTTTTTATTTTTTTGGCTTTCGACTATTGTTCTGATTTATTTCAAGTTTTTTTTTTTTTTTTTTTTTTTGGTAGTTTTTGTAGTTTTTTATTTTTATTTTTATTTGGACTCGTAGTTTGGTGTATGGTGTTTGGCTTTCTCGATAAGAAGCTTTTCGGAGGAAATACCACGTGCGTTGGACGCCCTCTGTGGATAATGAAAGGATGCACGTGGGTGGGAATTCGGACACCTGGTTGGTAAACGAAAACAAAGAAAGAAAAGAAAAGCTTAGAGGCCAGGAAATAGATTTGTTGAGAGACAAGTCGACCAAATGCCGATTGGATAGAATCGGAAGGCAATCGGTCGACAAAATTTATTAAAGGGTTAAATTAGCAAACTGAAACGCAGGTGTTGCGTTTCCTTCGCATCCTGACATGTCTCATTGATTTTTGCACCTCCTATTATGCGCTGCGCATTAATAATTGTGGTTTTGTGGGCTGTAAATGATTAGTCCTCGAGTGACGTCACATACAATGAAGCACATCATTAAACTAGAAGGTTTGGTGATTGGACCTTGTTGCAGGAACCTTTTCCCACATGGGCTCGGTTCCCCCTTGTTCTGTTCCATCTTCGGTTGCTAGGGAAACTGCAAGACTTAAGTCAATATTTTTCACCGTAGCTGCTGATTGTGGTCTGAAAAGAACTTTGCTTAAGGATCGAGCAGAAATTATTTAAAAATTTCATTTATCGATCATGCTGCTATTCTTATTTGTGTTAAGTGGTAGGGAAAAATTTTTTTTAAGGGGACGTTTTGCATGCGTTATTTAGGACAATGTCTAACGACAAATGTGTTATTTTAGTTCTCATTGAGAATTGATTTGTGTCTTTATTTTTTTCAAGTCATTGCAAAAACCGACAAACTCAGCTTCTGCTTTTTTTTCTTCTTCCCTCCTCCTATTTTTTTTTTAATGCTCTGTGGGCTTGGGGCCAAGTCATTCAGCTTTAGAATCTTGTGTTTCCCTCTGAAGATGGAATTTGATTGTTTTTCACACATTCAAGAGAAAAAAATGCATATAGAAATGTATTCCATTTCTTTTTTTTTCATAAATAATTTCTAGGATGTGAAACCAAAACAAAAAAAAAATCTTATTAATCAAAACAATCTGTGTAAACATTCTCAAATTCACGGCATTATTCCAGTTACTGGTTAAATTCCAAGTCAAACAACATTTTTTTTTTATTCTGGCAAAAAAATATTCCTGTCATTGCATTAGAATGGACTTGAATAGACGTGTTGTAGTGAAATGAATCGATCAAATCTCTAACTCTCTTTTCTCTTCTTCTCTTCTCTTGCCTCTTTCTCTTCCTCGCTCTTTTAAGTTTCTCTTCTTCATACTTTTGCTTTGGTCGTTGCTCGTCTCTGGTTTTCACAGTCGAAAAGTCACGCCAACTTCTCGTACTGTAATCGCTCTCTCGAGATTTCCGGTGCACTGTTTCCGGTGGTCGAAAGATCAGGAAGATGGTGTTACCGTGGCAACCACATGCTTCGCGTTCCATTGCACAAAGATTCGACCATATACAAGTAAAAAAAAATAGTCTTTAAAATGACGTGAGTTTGTTAAGGGATGTTTTCATTTGATTGAATAGTGATTGACAGTTGGGAATAAATGTATTGATTAGGGAATCAATATGAGGATACGCTATGTTGACCAAGTTACGTCATGTGTGTCCTCCATCGTGCATCAGTTTCAATTATTTACGCTGTCTGAGCAACTGCCTGTGGATAACTGCAGGAGTTGATGGAAAGGAAGAGAAGAAAAGAAAGAAACCATGGCGGACAATAGAAGGAATTATTTTTCCATTACTTGTATCGATAGGTAGAGTGAAGTTTTGGGATTTTGTTCGTAATGTACTGTATACTACCGTCGTCGGATTGCAATGAATAAGATTGTTTTGATTTATATAAATATTTAGTCAGTGGGTCTGGAATTTCGACTGTTTTGAGAATGATGAACGAGTAAATAAATTAGATGAATCGGGAGAAATGGCATACAGGCAGGGGAAGTACGTACTGTAGACTTATTGCAAACATTTGGAATTTGGCTCGTGGTATATAGGCTACAGTAGAAACAAATGACGGAATTTATCAATAATTCCTAATGATGTTGGATAAATATTGGAATTTTTTTTATTTTTAAAAATATAAAAGACGATGATTAAGTTGGAATCCGAGCAATTTTCTAATAAAATAAATATTTACAATCAATATAGAAGTAAAATAGATAAATAGAAATAAAAGATTGTGTGGAAGGGGGAAGAGAAATAAAAAAAAAGTTAATTTGGATTTTTTTTTTTTTTTTTTTTTGGCTCGGTAATATTTTAAAATTGCACGATTACTGGGGGCAATTTGTGTAATTGGAAAAGATCCAAATTTGAATCTAACACCCCAAGTTATAAAAGTCAAACTTTACGACAACGTCGGAGCATTCACATTCCAGTGTTTATCTGTAAATGAAACAGACTCCAATGCAAAGTAAGGCGAGTAGCAGAATAATAGGAAATGGAGAAACTCCATTCGTCGAAATCAAGCTAGCTTTATATGTACATGCTCGGCAGTCGGCGGCATCGGCATCGGCACCCCTTTTAATCGAGGACAGAAACTCATTTCCGGTCAACAAATATGGTTCGTGTTAAGGGCGGGGATTTATTTCGATTAACTCTCATCATATACGCATGTCATGGCCGGGGAACAAAGGCGCTGCAACGGTAAAAATAGCTTTGATGCCGACTTGCGACTTGTCATTGGAGTGGTGGACACGAGTCGAGCGAGTTCTGTGAAATGATCGAAGTCGCGTGCGCGTGCCACTGTCGGTACCTTTTGTGGCAAACGGTCCCTCCCTTCTGACACTTGGGGTTTTCTGTCTGGAAATGCGTGCGACGTTTCCGACGGTCGTTGTAACGAGTGGCATGCTGATAGCGGGCAATTAATGGCGAATCAAACTATAGGGTTGGCCCATGGGAGGTTCGTCCACCCCTCTAGTAATTAACCGATCGAACAGGTGTGCAGGTGGTGATAAAGTGACAGTGTGCATTAGAAGTTGTGCAGAATTATCGACTTTTATTAATTGGATGGACGGTATTAATTCATTAGTCGATTAATTGCAATTTATTAAAAAAGATGAATATTTAATTAGTTTAACGAGTAGAAATGATTTACTTTGCAGGTGCTTGGATAAACAAGTTGCCGATGCACATCCCCCGGTGTAGGAAAACCCCCTTCGCCACTAAACAACTCCCTATAATTAACTGATTTGATTAGTACATGACTAATAATATTTGCAATTAATTTTCTTCTATATAATTAGTTTGCTTTCTCCATCTTATTTTTGATTGCAATCACCTCCTTGTAACGAACTTATAATTGCATGATTTTTATTTTACTCAAAAATTCACATCTAATAACGTTCTATTCGCGTGCCGGAGCATGCGCGTTTGCTAAGTGCACGCCATACGCGTCACGTGGGCGCGCACCATCGATCCATCCGTTCGCTTGTGGGAAATGAATTTTGATTCGCATTAATTCATTCTCTATCTTTCCTTTCTTTTGGTCAATTAATAACACAAAAGTCGCATCATCATCATTTCCTCACCTTGTTTTCCACTTTTTATTATTATTACGTAGTACTATTATTTTTATTTTTTATTATCATACAGTTATTATTTTTTCCAATTGTTTTTTATTTGACTTAATTCGTCCCAACTTCCCTTCGAGATTGGAGCATGCGCACCGACTTCCGCCCCACTGGTTTTTATGGCATCAATCCGGTCACATGGACATGAGCTTGGCATTTTCTATTGCCTCCTAATGGCAGTTTGGTTTCACGAGGGGCCGCTCATTAGAGAGTAAGGGTGCCACTCATCTCCCCTATACCTCTTTTCTTTTCTATCATCGGCTGAGTTTTATTTTTTTATTTTTCAGATTTTTTTTTTCTCTCACTTTCTCTTCACTATGCTCTTTTTATTCCATTTGGGGATTTGCGACACCTCAAATCCCCAGCCAATTGCGTTCCCGCTCTTTGATGGCATTTCTCTCAGCACTTGAGTTGTAAAACTGATCCATTGCTCATTCCTAGTTGGTTTTGAACATCACTTTTCTTGGTAATGAGTACGTGACCATAATAAGACGTGTAGAAAAATCAGCTTTTCTGCATGGCTTCTGAGTCAGTTGCGAAAACAAGGCAAATGCGAGCGACTCCACTAGCATAGAGCAGCGACTTCTTTTTTAATGATATATTTTTTCAGTAATGATATACAGTACACAAAATAAAGTTTGTGAGAAACTTTTCCTAAAATCTACTCGATTCGTCTCGAAATAGGCACAAAAGAGAAAACGGAGCATGCATTAAATATCCACAAGGTGCACTCGAATCTAATGAATTAAATCAACATAACGACATCACTACGATTCATTAATGAAGGAGGGGATTCGTGCGGAAAGTGGAATCGCTCCAATTTGACCGATAAAAGGTGTTATCATATCGAGAATTTTCAACCGTTTGCTTCATGTATTAGTCATCTTTTACCTGTCGATGGAAAACTGTCGAAATGTTGACGTGTGTCGTGCGCGCGCTGGTTGTTAGTTGCATTAATATAAATGAGTTGCATTGCATTCTCTCTCTCTCTCTCTCTCGCGAGCTCTCTCTTTTTTTGTTAAAATGTAATTTCTTGATGAACAATTAATTATGACAAAGGGCGATCCATTAATGGACGAGCTACTTTGTACTCGTGTCCGCGTTTTGTGTTTGTTGTTGTTGCTGCTGTTGTTAATGCGTTGCAGATGTAGAAATGAAATTACATTCGAGGAGAGAGTGGAGGACCATTAAGAACCCCCTCGGTTTGCTATGATATGATTAAAAATAACCATATAAATAAATAATAATTTTTTCCCTGGCAATTCGGTTGAAATTCATGATATCGAACAACATCTTAGATTATTCCAATCGAAGAATTTTTTTTTTCTTGAAAAAAAAGTCGAGGCGCAATGATGTTCGTGTTTGCTCTCTTTCTCTCTCTCTCTCTCTCTCTCTCTCTCTCGCTCTTTCTCTTTTTCTTGTTTGATGAATTTCATTGCAAGACGTTTAATTAAAATTTAATTTTTTCTGATAGTCGGGAGAAGGGGGAGAAAAGGAAATAAAAAAATAGAGGGGGATGGATGCCAAAAATGGAGGTGCAGCACGTCAATTAATCAGACTGGGAGAAATCCATAAACCGTGCGAGACTGTTACGGTTTGGAAATAAATATTTCAGAATATCTGGCAATCCTCGTGCCAAATAAACTGCAACCGCAATGTCAGGTGCTTGGCCAAAGCCCATCTTGGTGGAGTTTTAGGTGTACTTAGAAATTGCCATTTGATGCTTCGTGGCCACACCCTCACAACAGCAATCAATGTATTTTGTAACATACGTGCAAAAAGGTCACGCGAGTAGAAAATAAAAGCGAAATTCGCTCTTTAACCCCCTATGGCCACCGATTCACGCATATCAATGAGTGCTCTAACTGATTTTGGCCATCGTATACTGGAAATCGAACGACCTCATGAACCATAACGTTCAACACCTTTCACCTCGTTGCTTTTCCCCCATTTAAGTTATCATCTTAAAACACGGGAGTAAATTTGAAACGATTTGTTAGCGCAATTTTTTAAATATTGATTTAAAAATTTTTTTTTTTATAAAGCGACTAAGCGAGTATATGAATTATGTCGCGAAAGTGGGACCCGAAGTCAGTAATAAAAGGTAAAAACGTATGGGGACCGAACGCAGTCATTAATTGGCTGTTTGCAGGTTTGAGATGCGTGTGTCTATTTGAGAAACCCTCATTAAAAGTGAAGCGAAATATTAATGGGTTCAATTTTGCATCCCACTAATTAATCGTTGGTTCGAAGTGCACTTTATTACGAACTGAGAAATTGATGCAATTTCTAAAAACTTTTCTCGATAACCTCCCCTTGTGAATGATTTGTGCGCTGCGCTCTTTCTCTCTCTCTCTCTCTTTCCTCCCCCACTTTTTGCCAGTTGCTGGAAGAAGATGTGGGTCGTCGCTCGTGATCTGTCAGTCTTTCGATCTATCGTTGTTTAATGAGGCAAATCAACTGACCCCTGGCTCTTCTATCGCATTTCTCAAACGCCAGCTAGGACCCTTGCGCCTTTTACTCAATTGGTATATGCGAGCGAGTCCTGTGCCTGAATTGAATTTCCGGTCACTTGGGTGATGCTTCGCTTCCGGCCAAAGTTGCTGGACCATCCGATATCCGTCCCCATGGGATGTTGGAAGAAATCCAGATGTTAGTCGAGGGTATGCGTGTGTGTTAGGGGGAAAGTGTTAGTCGATCCGATGCCTCCTCGACTTGCACTGAAAAGCCATGAATTTGCTTTGACCTCGCATTTTGTGGTCGAACGTGCATTTCCCTCCCTCCCTCAACTCCCCTTTTTTCTTTTTTTTGCAGTGTCCGTTTCTAGTTTTTCCGCTGCAGTGACGGTTAAAACAAGTGGTTTTGAATTTGTCAGAGATGATGAAAAGAGAGGAGAGATGGGTGGCGAGGTGGGTTGGCAACCGAGAAGTGATTGGCAAATAAATTGGATTGTAGGTAATTGGCAAATTGGGCGACGGTGAAGTGGTGGGGTTGGTGGGAAGGGAGGGAAGGGGGATTCTAATTTCAATAAAAATTTGCAACGCGCCCTCCCGTCTTCAAACTTCCTACAAAATTATTTCGGAAATTGACAGGCACGTGCCGGAAATGATGGGCAACACGACGTGGCTACTTTACCTTATTATTATACGAATGATACCAATTTTCTTTCTCCCCCGCCCGGCCTTATCTTTTGAAACCATTCTGCCAGGATTAGCCAATTTTTTTTTTTTATTTTTTTATTTTTTTTTTCTATATTTAAATTTAGGAGTTGTATGCAAATCGATTTTCGTGATGGATGCGTTGAAAACTGCTATGGGAAAGAGTAATTACGCGTTGCTGGTCCTCCGACCGTCTTGTTCATTCCCTTCTTTGACTTCGATAAGCCCCAATTTTTCACGGCATCGCCCTCTGTCTCGGCTGGTCATTTGAGCGCCGCCATTTTCTCAGAATCCCTATCATCACTTGCTTGCATTCAACTCCCGTTATAGCAACGCACTTCTTTGATGATTTCGGCTTTTAGAACGTCAAATGTTTTCTCCCATTTCCATCGAAGACGTCGGCTTGAATTACATTCATTTGCTTGTCGGTGGTATTTTGCTCTGCGTCTGTGCGCGCGTCTCCGATTTCGCTGAAACGAGGTGCTCCTGAATAACATGGACGAGGCACTTGGCTGGTCATCAAAGATGACGGCGGCGATGGGGAGGGGGAAAATGCGGATGCGACTTACTGTAGAACTCCTCACCCCGCGTTCGCTTGGAGTCCGCCCTGCTTGGAGTCTCAGATCAATCGGTAGAGGGCGCTGGTGCTTGTCTTGTAGCCCAAATTGTGTTTTATTTGGACTTGAGACTAGCATTGAGCCCCATTTGCACCAAACTGAGCCAACTCCTTATCGTCAAACGGATTTCTTCAAAGATCGTAACTGACTTCAGCCGGAAAACTTTCGACCTTTTTTTTTCTCCCTGGATAGTTATTTTTTTATACTCGCGTCACTTGATGTTATTAGTACTTCGTGTCCACTTTCCTATATACGTTTTTCAACGAATTTTACTTTGATAAAGTCAAGTTGATGGTTTTCCATTCCTTTTAGTAGTTTTCCGCGTCGTACTCGATGCCACCAAAGATATCGACAATTTCATTTTATTTTTCTACTTTTTTATTTTCTTCTTATTTCCATTTCTTATTTCTTTAATATTTTCTTTATTCTTTAACATTAAATTGTAATGCGTCGCGAGAGAGAAAAGGGGAAAAAAATTGTTTTTGATGGCTGATTTAAAACGAAACGACAGTTGAGTCCAATTGTGTTAATGAGCAAGGAACAAATTAGTTTTGTGATTCCACTAAACTCCAATTCTATTTACGTTTCACGGAACCTATATTACGTACGGGGACTGAAAGTAGGAGGGGAAGAAGAAGAAACCGTTTATATCTTCCACATCGTTTCGAGTAGTAGTCTTCTTCTTGTTTGACTTTTCAAACGACTTTTCCGATCGTAAGAGATAAGCCTAATGGTCGACAAGTACTTTACTTTTTATTAAATTTTTAATTGACTCTCATTTTACTTTCTTTTTTCGGTTTTTTTTCTTCCCTCCGAGGCAAATCAATTCGACTTTACTTCTAGATTTCAATTTGCCAACTCACGAGATAAACTTGAAAGTCAAAGAGGATTTTCATTTTTCCCTTATTAAATATGCAAAGGCTAACGTGACCGCATCCTTACCACAAGCTTCAATGGCTTCCTATACAAATCCACTTTACTTTCTTTTCTTCGCCGCTTTTCTTTTTTTGAATTTAAAAAAATAAAAAAAAAAGAAATCTCCATTTTCTTTCCTCTTGTCATTTCGGGGTCACTAAATATTCTGATGTATACTCAGAAACGTAGATTGAGTTAGGGAAAGGGTGCATGAACAATTTCCAGGCTTTGCCATAAGCCTAATTGCTCCCCAACCAGGAGTCAAAGGGTAGGTAAACGAGATGCTGATTGATTTTCCACTGTTCCTTGAGGCTGCTGATGATGCTAATGACGAAACGAGATCACATTTCATATCGATGCCAATGGCCACAACAAGCGTGTTGCAAGTGTCGTTTGAGTAAATTTTTTTTAAATTTTTTTTTAAAGAGGAAAATATGTTGTGTTTTTTCATCCGTTAAACATTTTCCCCGCTATAGGGATTGAGGTTATTTTTTTTTGTCACGAGTGACTTTACTTTCACTGCCGATTAATAAAATGAAGGCTGCGTGTCACATTTTCATCTCTTTTCGTCGACTCTGGCTTAAAGCCAACATCTTAACTCAAGGAGATATCCTAGAGGGAGGAAAAGCAATTAATGAAACGTCACTGTCTGTTTTTTAGAAAACCAATTTCTTTCTTTTTTATTTTTTCTCTAATTTATTAAAATTTAAAGTGTGCGCTAATCGCTTTTCCATCGTCTCCTGTTGATTATTAAATGTTCTCCTTAATACTTCTGGGCACTTGCGGTCAGGTGTGTATGTACTGAGTTATAACCTGAGAGAGCTCCCATAGTTCCATCTTTCGCCGACAGAGTGCGTGGCGGTCGCCTGGCTGCGCCGCGCACGGAACCCAAGCCCCCTTCAGTCGTTGTTGCGGCCAGCACGAGACGGACGAACGCGGCGTTCGACCCGACCGTTCTTCGTACTGCGTGTTCCTGAGCCTGACTCAGTCCTCTCCTCTGCTCTGGATATCTTAATCCGATTACGATCCAAGTTTGGATAAACGGGGACAAAAGCCAACATTGCCATCTGCTCGTGCGAGCCAGCCACTTTGGACGTGCGTTCCGTGCCCCAAGGCCAAGGTAAGCAAAACCCGCAGCTGTTCCTCACTGCCCCTTACCCTCGTTCGCTCGCTCGGCCACCCCTCTGCACACACAACTTTGACCGGTCTGTTTTCACAACCTTGCTCCGCATTTTTAAATCACTTTTCATACAAAAGTTGGTATTCGGCAGCTGTGTATCTGGGCGTGGTTTGCATGCCTCGGGCGAAGGTGTCGCCCACCTGGCTTAGCGTTTTCATCAGTTCAATTCCCATCCGTCCGCCCGCGTCCGTTTCAAATCCGTTTGGACGGCAGGCAGCGAGCGAGCGAGCGAGCGGGAGTTTGAATTCATCGACGAGTTATTTCTGTATTTTCCCCTACCCTACCCTACCCTACCCTACCCTACCTACCTACCACTCCCTCTTCCTTTTATCGAGGCTGTGTTTATAGCGTTTCTGGTTGCACCTCGCGGGCTACTTCTTGGTGTGGGATCCACTTAATGTAGAACGGGTCCATTGACGGCGAAGGGGAGCACATTAATGCTAATATTGACGTC
>JAQFZO010000145.1:0-36958 GCA_034695885.1 Geophilus flavus
ATAGGAAGAGGGAAAAAAAATTCTGGGCTGTTGCATGAAAAATTATGCAACATTATCATTCTTGGGTGAACAATGAATCAAATTTTCATAGGCCATATGCTTGTGGCTGAATTCTCTTACCTAAGTTTGAGTCTTGCTGCTCTCTCACTCTCTCTCTCTCTCTCTCTCTCTCTTACAAATTGGGGATCGCTAAAATTTTAATGCATTTTCCCCATTTGCATTTTGTACATTTGAGATCGTAAAAATAATAAAAAAAAGAGTAGGAAGAAGGAAAGGGGAAGGTGTAAGGAAAGATGAGAGAGGAAGAAAGGTAAAAAACCCAATTTCAAGGGTATGGATTTGATCACACTCATCTAGAAATTTTATTTATAAAATTTTTTATTCATTATTTTTTTTTCTATTATAATTTTTTTTTTTAAAGTTGGGGAAAAAAAAATTTTTTTCTCTATGCTTCGCTCCGTGACAGATATGGATTTCGACACCCCCTTTTTTGCATTTAAATTACAATGGCACTGGTAATGAAATATGAATTCAAATTCATTCTACATCTAAAAGAATTTGCAAAATGTTTTGTGGCGGACTATACCCAAACAAAAAAAAAATTTTGTCCGAAAGGAAAGATGAATTGACTTTGATGTTGATAACTAAAGGCAACTAAACCCATAACATTAAAAAAAAAAATGGAATCGGACAAAACTCTTCACCTAATTAGGCCTATCTTTCTTATTTTTTGTTTATTTTTTTTCCTCTTTTCCAAATTCCCTCAGTATGGTCGAGGGAATTGGCACCGATTAATTAGCCCTCACCTCATAAGCTACTGCCGAGTGCTGGTATATGTACAGTACCCTTAGGACGTGTCCATTCTGACCGGCGGTCAGCTTACACACAGTCCTCTTCATAAATTGGCCGAATTCCCGAGTGCATCGAGTAAAGAAAAGAAAATCAGACAAAACTACAACTGCTGACTTGAGGTGAACAGGGAATTACGAGAACATTACCAATTACATCAACTGTCTGATAATAAACATTACTTCTTTTCCCTCCCTCACTTTCTACCATAGACCATACATACAAATCAATCCAACAACAACAAAAAAATAATAATATAAAAATAAAAACTTTTTTTTAAAAAAAATGCAAATTGCAAACATTATTCATCAATTGACACACGGAACATTTGGAAAACGGGGAAAAATTCCACACTCAATTCCTTGCCACGCGTTACAATCCCCTTTCCCCTTTTAAACGATTATTCAGATCACACTGCGCTGTGCACAGCTTGCGACACAAAATCACTTCTTTTTTGCGCACAACCAACAACACATGGAAATTGCGCCGTCTAAAGCCCCTTCCTTTACCTACCAGCCGCCCACGAAATCTCGGGTTATGTCACATCGGGGGTTATAACCCCTGTCCTTGTTAAGGTGGGATTCCCTGTGCACACCCATAAATCTGACTTTCACACTTTGATTCCCGTTTTCTTCGCCCGCGCTGCTCGCCACCCCTCAATCAGCACCTTGTGATCAATGGCCGATTTATACAAATTTATTTCAACGAGTCGCACGCCCACGCACCAGCCCTCATTACATTCCTCGTGGGGAATACGCAAACGACACCCCTTCACCAAATCCCTACACCGACCCCTCGAGACGCATAAAAAAAAGAAAAGAATAGAAAGGAAAAAAATAAAGTTTGTTTGTCTTGCGTGTAAAGACGGGAAGGAAAAAAGGGGGTCAGATTTGTGTACAGGGACAACAAGGGGAGTGGTGAGGTGCAGGCAAGCCCCCTGTGGGCTCGCGCTGCTAATTGCTAAGGACGAGACCCAAACGGGAATTGCGCTAAATTAAGTTTGGCCCGTAGGCTTGGTTGGTTTTGCTCACCTCCTTCTTTTGCGCCGCATCTTCGCACTCTTCTCTCTGTGAGTCCCTTTTTCGCCAGATTAAACAGCAAACTACAGCACAAATCCCTCATGCCGAATTGAGTCCCAGTTGGCCACAACCGAGCCAACTCTCACTCGCAATTGTTTTTCCTCTCTCTGCTTTACACCTCCTGCATCCCAAGTTGCTGCATGCGCGCAACCATCTTTTCAACCCTTCCAATACGTAGTGTATACAGGGTGTTTAGATTGCTTTTAACGTCAACACACAGCCGGATGACTTGAATTGTTGTGGGAAAGACCATTTAGAGAAGTCAGAATTGAATTTTCGTAAAATTTTTGGAATTGCTGAACTGCCTTTCCATTAAAATCGACCTATTGCAACTACGATTTTAGTTATTTGGCTGTTAACGCTAAAAATAAACACCCTGTATATTTATTTATTTATACATACATACATACAGCGTGTTTACAGTCAATTTTCTAGAAAACCGTTCACTACATCCAAAAACCAATAGCATCGAAAAATTTTATCAGACATTCAACGATGCACTTTTCGTTTACATACGGTACTGTAACTTGTTAACCGTCCGAACTGGAGCAAAAGTTCTAATTAGAAAGTTGTAGACCACCCAAAACATTGTTTATCGATAGAAATTTTCAAACAATAAACACGAGTGGTATACAATGAAATTATTCATTTCAAAATCGTTATTTAAAAAAATGAGAAATTAAATAAGAAAACAACAAAATTGTTCAAATTTATTCCCATCTTCACCGATACAAATCCGAAAACGAGTTATTTGAAAATCGACTGGTTTGTCTTAAAGCATAAACACGACGGGAAATCCGTGCCGTAAAACTTTGAAAACTTTTCTGCTTCTCACAATCGCATTCGAATATCACCCATTTATTTTTCATTATCAATTTTCCATCCTTTCCCTTGTGCGCGCGCGTCTCGGCCCCAAAAAGATTCATCAATAATTTTCCACCTGATTTATTACTCCCTTCATTTCTTATCTGGCGAAACCCGGGCCACCAGATCCGAAGAAAAGATTAAGAAAAGCGTTTCGAAACGTGTGCCATTTGTCCCCTTTCTCCTTTCTCTCTCTCTCTCCTCTTTCTGCCTTTCACCCCTTTTTAAATTGTAAATTTACACAACAGATTTGAAGATGGTGTAGTGGGAATCGAAGCCCCAAATCAATGAACAAGGGGGTCGTGTGGGGGTGTGTGTGAGGGGGGAGGAATATATGGATGGTGGCTGGCTGCACTGCACTGCACAGTAATCTGAGAGGATGCAGTGGTGTGCATATGAGGCGGGCGGGCTTCTTAACGGCCTTTCACCACCGATCTGGATTGCGAGATATTGAAATGAGATGGAGATTAGGTCGACGAGGGGTACGGACCTCGAGGGTGGCGTAATAAAATGGTTGTAGGGGGTAGTGCATTAGGAGAGGACGCGTCCCCATCTGCATGTTGTTGGCTGCTGTACGCATCTTTTCTCATTACCCCGTTGCAAATGGACATGGCGTTTCCGGTTTAATGGGTATCATGACGAGGTGTCAGGGGTCTCGTATTGCAAAATACCAACACACACCTGCAGTCCAAAAACTTCTTTGTCTTGCGCATCGGATAAAACAAAAAAGGAAAAAAAAATAACCAATAAGCCATAAATTTTTGTCGATTACATCTTCTTCCCCTAAAGCTCCCCAAATATCCAGCGACCCCCTTCAAGCCGAAGAATTATAGCTGGGATGTGGACACGCACGCGTTTAGTTCACCTCACCGCCGGACCTGCAGGGTGTGCACCTTTTTTTTTTTTTTTTTTTTTTTTTATATTTATTTTCAAACTGCTGCTGCTGCATCGGGTATGTCCGGGTGCACAGTAGCCATGCATCCAACTAGCAATTTCGAACACAACGTATAATTGCTAGGCTAACTTAGTCTGGCGTTGAGCACGCATTTTACCTCGATCCTCATCCCTCCCTTTCCCTCTTAAATCCCCTTACGGCGGCGGCGGCAGTCGGTTGTGTTTGGATGGACGGAGAGGAGAAAATGGGAGGCATCATCATCAAAACACGACTGGTTTTAATCGGGCAATTTCAAACTTTAGGCTTTTACAAACTTTTAGTTTTCATCACTTGTAGTTTCTCGGCGGGGCCACTTTTGCCCTCGACTACTTTTCATTTCCTGATTAAACCGGGCGGTTTGCGATGCGAAGGGTTTTCAATTAATATTCCACTTATCATCAGGTGTGGTGAATTCGGTATAACAAACTTTTCTCCGCCAATATATATACAACGCCAAGTCCTTATCGCTCTAAACACGCCGTTTTCGAGGGCCCCAAAAACTAATTGATGAGAGCCGCATTCCTTCTTCGCTTGCCCACAAATTTATCTCCAAAACGCATTTGCCAATTTTTTTTTTTTTTAAAGAAAACTTTTTTCCCACCACAACAAAACTGACCTCCTTGTGAAAGCAGAGGATAACAGTAATTGGTAGCCCATAAATTCGGTTCGGAAATAATTTCTTACTAAGAAAAAACGGCGCCTTTTTCCTCAAATCGACGGCAGACGGCAATTTTCGAGTGGGAAAAAACGAAAGGAAAGTTTAAAAAAATAATTTCCAATCCAAAGCAACGTTGGTGTGCAGTAAACACGTTGTAATCACTCCTCCCGTGGACAGCAGCATGTCCAGCTTTGCTTCGAACACGCCCAAACCGACGCCAGACACCCCTTGACTCCCCATCCCATCCCATCCTCCCTGCCTCCCAATTTTCCTGAAACGAGTCAAACGAGGAGGAAAAAAAGAAAATTTTCCAATCAGAAATAAAAACTGTCATTAAGGTAAAAAGGAGACGACGACTAAAAACATGGAAGCCAACGATAAACAATTGTAAAATAATAGGGAGGGGTTCGTGAACGCGTGTCACAACATCTCTTCTTCTTCTCCTTGATTTTCCCTTACCCATCATGCAATTCACCGTCAGGTGGGCTGGGCCCGCTGCAACCTCAACTCGGGGTCCTGGGAAGATTCGAGACAGGGCGGGAGGAGGAGCCGAAAAAATCCATCTCAGTCTCGAAGAGTGATAATAATGAAAAGGCAAAAGACGAAAATCACCGCCCTTCGGGTTGTTTGTCAACGAGGCAACCCCCCCAAGCCGGATCTGGCTGCGGGCTGCGTATTGCCGTCAGGTCTGAACAACCCCGGATACCGACCGACGGTTGGGGCTAGGGGGAGGGGAAGGGTAGGGTGGGTGGAAACCTATCGCCCGATAATGGAAGCTTCTATCATTTTGATTTGTTGTTTCTGCTGCTCCTTCTCAAACTCCGTACCGTAGCTACTTTTTTTTCTTCTTTTTCTTGGAATGCTCTGGTCTTATAAGTTACATCTTTTGTTATCATGTGTTAATGTGTGCAATCGATGCGTGCAATGAAATTTGTATTGGGGTAAAATTTGTTGATTCCGATGAAGTTCTTTAAAATTGATTTGGTTATTGAATTTATTAGAGACTTTGCGCACTTTCTGTTAAACGTATGCGTACAGACGTACAGACGTAAAGAGTTACGTTGTTTACGTACGTGTACGTTTATACGTTTATGACTTTGCGCAGACCAAAGCATACGTTACGTACGTGTATACCTTGTACGGACATTCGGAACTCATGCCGTGATCGGTGCCCCGATCGCCGCCACACCGTCCGGTCAAGGTCGTGGTGCATACACTCGTGTGTTTATTACTTATTTAATGTAAAAAAATTTTAAAAAACTCACTCTTTAGGTTCTGAAAGGCAACAGAACTCATTTTGAAACAATTTGCTTTAAAACAACTGCGATAAATCTGATAAATCTAAACAATCCTACGGAACATGACACCATGTAACACGATCTGTCGCCACATGGTCCGCAGGTACCGCATTTTAAACATTAAAAAATCACATTTCACAACAAGGATCTGAATAATAAATTTCATTTAAATGCTTATCTGGGTCTAGTCATGGGAGTAAAGTGGAAAAAAATAACTGAAATGATAAAAGTTGGGTAAAAACTCGATCGACAGTTGCCGCAGTTAGATCGACACAAAAATGGCGACCTCCACCTGTTGGGTCAGGGGAGATGGTCACCGAACGGCGCATGCGTCGTTTGTACGCTTGACCACGGCTTGACCCCTAAACCAAACGTACAGACTGACGTAGAGTTTTAAACTCTACGTTGCACAGACTAGTCGTATCAACGTATAGACGTTTCTAAACGTTTATTTATTACGTCTATACGTCTATACGTATATAAAAGTGATCTGCGCAAAGTCTCTATTCTGTTTTGATGTATATTGTTTATATTTGTTTGATTTTACATTATTCAGTTTTTTTTATTTGATTTTACATTATTCAGTTTTTTTTATTTGATTTTACATTGTTCAGTTTTTCCTGTTTCAGTTTATATTGTTTAGTTTTTCCTGTTTTATTTTACATTGTTCAGTTTTTCTGTCTGTTTCAACACTTTACAACTGTTTTAGCTTTGTTATTTTAGTTTGTTTTGAGTTATTAAAAAAATTTTGTTTGTTTTATTTTTAGTGTTTTATTGGCATTATTTTACCTGATTGTTTCATAATGACTCACAACATAATTTTCCCAAATAATAAATTTAAAAAAAAATCAAACAAGTTTCTCGACTCATGATCGTGCGATTGCGATAGCCTTCTTTTTTCATCTTTGCCCATTTTTTCGAGACGGCATTTAACGATCATTGTGCAGTGTGTTGTTACATCAATAAAACCGTAGACGACTTGCATAATCCATCGCCCAAAGGTGACTAACGGAAGAAGAAGGCCAAAGTGAAGGACACGTTTAATCTCATCAACAATAAAAACCGGTTAGTGTTTTTTTTCATTATCTCGCCAATTGATTTCCACGAATTCATCTGATACTAACACATTCAAATTCCCTTCAAACTTAATTAACAAATCCACCTCCATCAATAAAAAATCAAAATTAAAAACTAAAACAAACCACAAATCATCAATTTCTCACCCTAATTACATCAAACATATAAATCACTATAAAAATAAATACAAAAAAAACAACAAAATGGTGTCTCGACTCAACCTCCGTTTAAACAAAAGTGGAAAATGCCAATCCTCCAATGTCATTGCAACCCACATGAACACTATAATCACAAGAAAATCAAAGGTTCAACAGTTTTTGGGCTCCACCAATTCATTAAGTGGAGAAAACACACCTGCCCACACACAATGTGATGTGCATCTTTGAGCCAGCCGGGACTATCAGGGGCTGGGGCTGGGGCTGGGGCTGAGGTCGGGTCCGGTTGGGACCGAAAACCACGGGCCATGGGAAGGGAAGGAGAGAGGCAGGGTCACCTTAACATTTCATGCGCCTTGACAGGTAAATTATAGCCCTTGTGCACGAAAGCCTCACGATCATGGCGCATTGTCCGACTGATGGCCATAACTGGGGGCCCCTGCGAGCTTCGTGGCTCGGCTCATGTCCACCCCCTTGCCAAAACACTGCTCGGGTTAATGAAAACTGCGCCTTTCTTTGATGTATTTATGCGCGACACCTGTTTTCCCATTGGTGCTTTGCTCACAATTAATTGACTTTAATTACTGGGTGTAAATGTAAATGAGGACTAAAAAACAAAAAAAGGGGAAAAATTTTAATTTTTTTCTTCCCCCATCATGCCTCGGGTCGTGGGTGGAAGTGGATGGATCAAAAGGGGTGGTCAAGAGTCGAAGTTTATGATTTTTTGATTTTTTTTTTGTGGTGTGGTGTGGTGAGGAAAAATAAATTTAAAAAATTTAAAAATTTAAAAATTACATCACTCACGTTGTTATCGATATGGAATTTTTGGATTTTTTGGATTTTGGGGTGATGTTTACTACACCTGGATTTTTATGATTATATAGTGAAGTAAAAAGGAGGAGTTGGAGGTTTTTTTTGGGGTGGAAAAAGGTTTGGAGAAGGGAAAAACAGTTACATTCCATGTGTTTAGGAACATAAAAGACCTGTGATTATGGGTGGAATCTTTTGGTAGCAATGGTAGGTGGTTAAGTTTACCTTAACGAGTGGGAATTTAGGTTAGGAGTAAAGTGGGTGAGTGTTATACGTTTAAAAGTGATGGTTAGGTCGGTTGTTACGCGTGTCTAAATTGATGTATTTCTTTATGTAATATTAGAAAAACGAAGTAAATATATCAAATAAATGCAATTTGGGATATTTTTATGGTAAAAATATGAAATAAATGCATTTGGACAATATTTTCATGGTAAAATTACCTGGAGAAACAGTTTTTACTCACTTATAAACATCACTTTCATTCGATCCAACTTTTTTTTTTTTTTTAATTTAAAAAATCTTTTTTCTGGTGTGTGGTCAACAAGTCCGCTGATGAGTGACAGAACTATTCTCTCGGTATATAATAGAGACACCGTACCCTCCTTTTCCAATATAGATTTTTCAACTACTCACTCAAACCTTAATTATGGAGTAAAATAAAAAAATAATACAAAAAACCTGAAAAAATCAATCATACAGGTATACCATCTGTAAGTTAAAAGTCTAAAGACAACAATCGGAGTCAAAGATGAAGAATATTATTATTTTCATTTTTTTTTTTATTCTTTTCATCGATTTCCTCATCACCTCGATGCAGTCAAGTAGGAAAAATATAAACAAAAGACTGTCACGGTATACAAATTGTTTTTTTTTACTATTCCCAAGGATATTTGTAAGAAATTAAAAATAAGTACGTCAAATTTTTAATTTTTTTTTTAATTTTTGAAAAAAATTTAAAAAAAAATTTGAAATTTCCGAATATAAATTCCGACAACTAAACACGTGTAATTTACAATTTTTTTTTTCTCAGCGTCCATGGACCCGGATCTGCACACGTCAATTTTCACTTAATTAGCCTCTGCATTTTGAAGCAAATTACTCTGTCTTTTGTCTCCAATCAACATCGTAAACCAAAAAGAAAAACAATTTCAAACTTCCACTTAAAACAAAAAAGAAAAAAAAATTTTTAAAAATTATTTCAAAAAAAAAAAAAAAAAACGGAAACCGGTACAAGTTTTTATCTTTCAGTTTAATAAGTACTTTAAAAGTAAATTTTAATCTCATAATCCTCAGGAACGCGAGTGTTTCTGGGAGGAACGCACGCGTTAGTATAGGGAAAAACGCGTGCGTTTCATGTTTCTTCATTTTTTCAGCTTCCCGTCTCTTTAATCACAATTTATATTTTTTATACGATTATTTACATCGCTTATGCGTGTGCAATATCGTAAATCTCACTTTCTCTTCTCTATATCTTTTCCCTATTTTGGAAATTCTCAAATTAAATAGCCAAAAGCCAAAAAATAAACTAAAATTATATAACAACAACAAAAATAATAAAAAAAAACCGTATTTCCCCTTTAAAAAAAATAATTTACATAAAAAGTAGAGGAAATTAAATGATTTTGACTCGCAATTTGTCGCTATTTATCCCAGTTTTTTCCCGACGTAATTTCCCAACCCCAAAAACACCTGGTGTGGTCTTTAACATTTGCAAATTGGACAATCGATGCTTTGTGTTCGCATTATAATAATTCCTAATGGCGCCCGCCACCATTATATACCTACTTTTTACAAACTTAAACTTTTTCCCTTTCCCGGAACCAAAAAATAAAAAAAAACATTTTCCACACAATAATTGCCCCACGACCAGACCACACCACCATTCTATTAAACTACATTAAAATTTTTCACTTTAGTTTTAATTTACTACCAAATTACAACCCGCAAAATTACGTCCCAATACCAATTATAAACCCTAATTTTCTCTCACCCTTAAAATAAAACAAAAATTAAAAAAAAAAATATTTCCACACGTTTATTAATTACATCCACAAACCCACAAATTAAAACTTTAAAACATTTTCCCGAAACTGCTCGCGTGCGTGCGACTGCAGTGCCGACTCGTACGATTTTTGTAAAACCACTTTTTTTTCATTTCTATTTTCTATTCTTCGGCTTCGATCGAGTGACTTAAATGGAGATTTACACACAATGATTCCATGCATGATTGATGTGTAATTTCATCCTCCATTTTTTCCACCTTCTCATTGTCTCGATAAGAGAAAAGAATCAAAAAAAAATTGATATATAAAAAAATAAAAAAAAGGTAAAAATCAGTCAGGTGTTGTGTGTATCGCATCAAACACCCAATTTCGCTTGTCTCGTGCTCCTTTTTCATCTCGCAAATCACGATCCACTCAGTGCAAAACTAGGCTAAACACGATGCAATTTCACTTTGAATGGGCAAATGCAATTATTGAGTAAAAATCGTGTTTTTTCAAACTCCCACATATAACTCGGAAATTCGAGCAACAATTCCCTTTCTTTCACGTTTCACGACAAAATACACCCACCTCATCTTTCCCAGTACCTGTTGCTGCAGAGGAAATGGAAAGTTCGGTCATGATTTAACATTTAAGAATGAATAAATGGGTTAAGCCGGTTAAAATCGTGAATGGATTTGCCTTTTGCCATTGAATCGTTTCGTTAAACTCACTACAGATGGCGCGTAAAGCGACTAGTAGTGCGACGAAAGAGAGAAAGAGAGGAAAAGGTCATGGAAATGAGAAAAGTAAATATACAAACGGACAGGAATAGATTTATTATTGCTGAGGGAAAGAAATAAAATTGAAAGAGGAAAAAAAAGTGAGGGGGAAATGAGATAAACAAACACAAAAGAAAGTCACACGCGGTGGAAGAAAGTAGATAAATTGTAGACTTAAATAGGAAGGAAAAAACATTTTATCTAATTTATTCTATAATTAAAACGTAGAAATTTCACTTTTTTTTTCTATTTTAATGCGTGTCTTTTAACACTGGACAAATAAACATGTAACAACTTATACAAGTACGTGAAAAAAACCCATGAGAAAAAATAAATAAACAAAACCAATGATGGAAAAAAAAATTGACCTTCTTAAAATTCATTAAAAATATCATGACTTGGCAGAAATCTAAATGAAATTTGATTTTACAATATCCTTCACTTCACCCACCACCAACACACACACACACACACACATACAAAAAAAAAATTTTTCCCAACCCCACACTGTTTTTTCATTCACTTCATTTTTCCACTCAATTAACTCACCCATAGCAAACACAGAGAGAGAGAAAAAATTAATCCCCACCCCCTATCCAATTAAAAAAAAATTACTAGTTTGCTTATACGATATGTCAGATATCTCAAAAATTGAGACAGGTGCATCTCACACACACCTTTTGATTTGCTTAATGGGGAAAAAGCCCCAAATTACATTAACCAAAACCCCAAAGAAGCAATTTTTTAACATGATAAACATGAAACCCTCGTCCGTCCACCAAGCAAGAGTCCAAAATTTCATTTCATCCGACTATTTGTTTATTCAGTAAAATGTCGCTACACAAATTCTAATTTGACAGGTGACTAATGAGAAACGACACCCCCGCGCCCTCTGACGTGGATCTGCCCGTGGTAATTGTCCATTAAAGCGTCTTTTATGAAGTTGTCTGCTGCTCGTGTGACAGCCATCCCTTTACTTCACCCTCCCCACCCACCCCCGCAAAAATTAAGACATATTACACAATGCCTCACCTAACTGCATTATACTGGGCGCCTCAACTTGTAAAAATTTAATGAAATTTCAAAACCATTGCTTGAAAAATTCCAATCCTTTATTAAGTTATTTCCTTCATTACTCCCTGCCCGACTTCTATACTATACACCCACCCACTCTTGGTGACAAGAAACATTTCCCTTCCCCCCAATCCCTACCGACAACCCCCCAAAAACCCAAACTCACTCTCGAACGGCTTTAATTACCCATCCCACCTCACTCACTCCGACCAGACTTTTCCCTAAATTACCCTCTCTCTGCACCGACGGGGACGGTAAATCTAATAAAAGGGAGCAAAATCCAACTTTTTATAACCCTTTAATCACTAATTTCCAGAGGGAAGGGGAAGGGGGAAAGAGGGAATTTTTTTCACACGAGTTTTTACGTTTTAGAAAAATATTTTTGGTGGGAAACTTGGCTACTGTGAAGTTTGCGATCGTTGTACAGTATAATTTGCGGGAAAACACACGTAATTTCGTGGTTGCACCTTGTTTTTGTTGCCCTGCCTCATGACTGGGGGTACGCAAGCCCCAGGGTGGAGTCGTACTCTCCCCCAGGTATGTTTTGAAGGTACTAATTAGGGGATTTTTACTAAAAGTATACTATAAAATTCGTTAGCGAGACTAGGGGGTCCATAAACGTAATGGTTATGCGATTTGATCGGATCAAAGTGTTATAATTAGACATTTATTGGTATCAAGTGGATTTATGATTTGCAAATGGCAATTTCTCCCTCTTTTCATACAGGCCCTCTCTCTCTCTCTGTTTGTTTAATTAGTTGGGTACGCAAACTAATTAAAAATGATTAAGTGAGAGGGCACAAATTTACTTTTCAAGATGGAGGACATATTTCCATTAATAGACGGAGATAATTGCCACGAAGGTTGACAACTGGCAATTGATGGATCGTCTCTACGTCACTCATTCCCTTCCTTCCCTGCTTGGCTCGCAAACAGTCATGAGTTTAATGTAAACAAGACCCACGATTTATCATTGAGAAATTCCTAAGGATAGGATGGGATAGGAGGATAGGATGGATGAAGGTTGAAAAAAATAAAATAAAAATAAAAATAAAAATTCTCAATTTGTGTTTTTGAAGAAGGAAAAAAAATGTAAGTTTTGGAAGACATTTCCATCTAAATCATGATGCGAGAAAAGAGGAGAGGGATGTGAGAGGATCCATATTGGATGCTAATTCGCATGTGTTTGCAGCCTTCTCGATGAGCAATGCCACTCTGAATTAACTTGAAAATGGACAGAAGGAGCAAAGCAAAAGTTGGGTGTGTTGGATGTGGTGTGAAATAAGCCTAATCACATTAAGAAGCGAATCAAGCTGTCAGTAGTTTTGTCATTAGAAACCGAGTCCTGCGCTCGTGGATTAGCAACGTTTGCCGTGCGATAAGATGTGCGATGCCAGTACATGCCGTCTTAATCGAGTTATATGCCACGCGTTAAAGCAGGGCGTCGACTCTCGACCGCCTTAAAACAACATTTCTCGCTTCTTCATTTTTCTTTTTCCATGTCTCCATTGGGATTTTGGGTCCCGGAGTTTTACCTTTCTGATTTTTTCCCCTACGACGACGACGACGACGTCATCTAGCTCACTTCACTTCCGGTGATGGTGGTTGTGGTTGTAGTTGGAGTTGGAAAGCCGTCCGTCGCTCGCAGCAACTGTGGTTTGAAGAAGTATTAACTAATGGGCCCGGCTAAAGAAGAGAGTCGATATTTTTATTTATATCTCGTGTTGTATATCTTAATTGATTAAGTCGAGCGTACACAGTACGGTAGCAGAAGGCGCAGAGAAAATGATAGTAATTGTGCCATTTTTCTAATCAAATAATCACCTGATAATTATAGGAGAGCAGCAAACAGAATAATGGGCGGCCTCGATGTGACACAATATCAAACAACAACACAAAGCTTCTGCCTAACAGGCATTTACTGATGGATTTTATTGCATTTGCCCGTTTGCCACACCCGTCTAATTAAAATGAAGGCAAGAGGCCCTCAAGTCACACGTATATACAGCAACAAACGCTCGCTTACTCTCTCTCTCTATCTCTCTCTCTTAGCACCTCCTTAACCAATCCGTTTTCCATGCCTTGCCTTCAGTTATAACACTAATCCGAAACAGATCCATATATTTTACATTTTTATTTTTTATTTTTTCATTTTTAAAACATGGACAAAGTCGTTTCCTTCTGCTCATGTCTCCCGTAGGAATGCGCTGTCAAAAGATGACAAATTTCCCGCAGCGTGTGTGGACAGATGAATGCCAGTTACTCACGTGGCAGGCAAGGGCTGCATCGTGTTTATAAACAAATCGTTTCGCCTGACTTTTATGAAGACGGAGAGGTATGCAGTTTAAAAGTTAAAACAAAAAAACAATCGCCGACATGTTTGTTTACAAGCTTTTATGAGAGTATATAGTTAGTTTCCTCTCTGTTTTTTTTTGTGCCATTGTAGAATGTAAACAACAATGAGGACAAAAGGGTGTAAACAATGAGTGCAGAAGTTTGTTAACAAAGAACGACACCCACGTTTTTTTAAAACAATGAGGGCAAAATGTGTTTTCGATACAATGGGAAAGTTGTTTTGACTGTTGCAACGTGTCTTTAACTCAGCAGCAGCGGAATCGCCGGAATCCATCAAGGATTACTTTCAGTCTTTCACACGTCGGTCTGTTATAGAGTTAGAGCCCAAAACCGGAAGTGCCTTTCCCTCCACCAATTAATAACCAGTGAAAATATTAGTATTGCTGCACCTGTGGCAATCATTCACAATTTCATCCATTACGACCGTGATTAATACCACTAACAAATCCCACCTATTGACAAACGAGGCCAACACAAACGGAATGTTAATAAAACTAATAAAAATGTGACACACAAAAAAATAAAAATAAAAACAAACAAAAAATTAAAAATATTTAAAAAAATAAAAAAAAATTCTCCACACACATCCAGACCCGATAATTACCATCTATGAATAATTATACTCTCGCAGAAATTCCAAATTCGAAAAGATTAAAAGAAAAATAAAAAAAATGGCGAGAGAATGAGATCATAAATTCACTTGTCATCCAAGAACGCTTTAATTGCACAAGATGCTGGCCAGCATCCCCCTCTTTTGCAAACATGGCTGCCGTGTTGATCTCTAATCTGATTAGAGTCGGATACGAGACGAGAGAATAAAATAAGAATGCAAACCAGCAGCAGCAGCAGCAACAGCAGTGCAGTCAAGCCAACCCCAACCCAACCGTTCTATGGTAACAAGTGTAAACTTATTTATTTCTAAAGAGACTCGGGGACCCGTGTGATCGGGTGATCATTCATAAGAGAGACCTGTTGGGACTCGTATCGGGGCCAAAACTTCTACTCCCAGATCTGATATCGCCCTCTATTTATGGCACCTCATACTACACGCCATAAAATCCTCTCCTTTTCTTTCTTTCTATACATATACAGTATACACTATATCTAGACACAGACAAAACTTTATCGATGATTAAAACGGGGTGGGTTGGCATCACAACCTCTTTTATATTTTAAAACCGCGCGCAAACATCAAAATGTCTCACTTAACTCGATCGAACGTTGCAACAACCGGTAAAAGGGACGAAAGTGTGTATCGATCACTTGAGTCTCTCGATTTAATTTGATTAGACTTGGCCACCGCTGTTTCCTACGTACCGAACGGGGTAAAGAGGAAGAGAGGAGAAGGGATAGAGGGTGAGGGGGGAGAAGGGATGGGTGAGTTTAATGCGATGAATCTCCATAACTGAACCGCAACTCGTAGTCGGTGCTCGTGTCAACCTTTCGGGCACGAGCGAAAAGTGACAGCCCACAGCTCTCCCCTTTGGCCGCAAAGCCTCTGTCATGGGTCATATTAATATTAATGGCTTCATCATACACAAGCCAGTGTGACAAGTATAATCAAATGAACAATGTTATGGAATGCCCTGGTCCTTGGGATGTCCATCGCGCATCTCTAGCCAGTATATACACTTTGGCTTGCTGCCTCTCTCTCTCTCTATCTCTCTCTCTCTCTCTCTCTTGTGCCGTGTCTGCGATGATGGTCAGTGATGGGGTAAATTGGTGCCTCCCAGGACTAACTCGACGCGCTCGTATCAGTATTAGAGTCGAGCAACCAAATTACGCTAAGCACTTGGCCATATTGACACGCGAGTGAAAATTAGATTTAATGACTGCACAAACCCGCACACTACCATGGTTTAACACCGACCGAAATGACACCTCCAGTGCCAATTACGACATTATACGAACCCATCAGAGGGCGCCGCCATAACTGACAAACCAAACCAAAACCACTTTTTTCTAAATTAAAAATACCCTACAAATCTAAAATTCGAATTTCCACGTTTTCCCACACAAAACACACACCTGCAGCCCCGTTTCCGCAGATACATCACGTCTATAACTGGGGAAAAACACCTGTTAACCACTCGTAACCTAAACTTTTCTCCCTTTTTCTCCCTTCGCTCGTCTCGCCTACTGTGTATAAAACTCGGGAAAAACTAATTTCCTCTTCTAATTTCGCATAATTCACCGCATAAACAGAGTATATAACAGGGTAAGAAAAAATGAGAAATTTCTTTTTGCTATGCAACCAAGAAGTCTGGACTGCAACTGATATGATATTTTTTCCCGCGCCAACTCCTCATTAATTTTTCACTACCCTTTCTATTTTTTCCCTCTTCCATCGTCTCACCAGTCTATTAATTATAATAATAGCAAGAAGGAAAACGATTCTTACACACACACACACTCATACGTATACATATAGCGGCAACATTTTTAATAGCGAAATTCGCCGCTTGTATCGCAGCTCGGGGAGATGATCCAACTCGGTCTTAATTGGATTTTGATGTGGGTCAGACCCATGTGCATCGTGTAATTACGATTTTTCCTCATCCGCGCCAAAACTCCGTAACTTCACACTACACTCACTCGTCTTATCGCAGTACACGCATTATGGGAAAACGGGGTACCTCGAATTAATGATTCCACGACCGAAAAAAAAAATTAAAATTAAAATATAAAAAAAAAAAATGAAATTAAATCGACCACCACTCACTTAATATGGACATCACGCCTCTGCTCTTGGCGGAACCTCCCTCGATGACAATGAAAAAAAAAATCAAAAAATCTCAACCCCTGTTGTCATTACACGAGAACTGTGTTTATATGTAATTTGCGAGTGAAATATATGGGTGGGCGTGCAGCGTGCTGAACTCGTGGTCAAAAATCATGTCACATATCATACAAACCTCACAAATAAAAAAAAATCAAGTTTTAACCTTTGACTTTTATGTATCCATTTTATCATAATGGCATCAGAGTACTTATTGCACACCTGGACAAGTATGGATGTATGAAATAATAAAGAAAAAAACGGTATCATTATTTATTAGACGTACTTTGAAGTCAAAGTTGAACTTATCGATCAAAATATTTAACTTATCATCTGTTGAAACAAAAATCACTCCTACAAAACCACCGGGTTCGACTTTTCCAGGTCTGTAATCAATGCGGATCGGGTTTTAGTTTGTCCCAGGTGTCTATTTATTCTCTTTCTATATATGCAAGTGGCCCTTTTATATATTTTTTTTCCTTCTCTTTAGTTTGGTATAGGTTGTTTTAACATCCTGGTGGCTGAAACAAGCGGTGAGCAATTATCAATTTCATCGCACAGGTCTTTTTTTGTTTAGTTTTTTTTTTTTTTTAATGTTTAAACACATTCATTTCCCAGCCCAGGAGAAATGGAGGCACGGAACTCGCATAGGTAGGAGGAGTAAGTCGTGACAAACTGGCCAAACTGCGTATGTCCAACATTCCACAGGTGGGGATCGGAGAAAAAAGTGGGAGGAGATGCATAAGCAATTATCATCATCTCCATGCTTTACCTATATAGTGGCCGCGAGCCTAAATCACATCCAATTCACTTTTTGCGCGCCACATGCAATTTCTGAGCGGGAAAAATGAAAAAATTTAAATTTGAAAAAAAAAAATTAAATCATGACGTCATAATATTTAATTTTTTTTCCCTTTCCTTCCGAGGGTGTAAAAAGTGATTTTACGGTCACTCTTGAGAGAGTCGAGTGTCCAATCGTGGCTCGATCTTGTCAAATTCCTACAACTCGGGGTCATCGGCCATTTTTCAACTTTACGGCTTTTCCCTCGCCCATTATCGCGCGTGTAGATCGCAGATAATTGGACTTAGTGTCATGTCGGCGGACGGTCAACATGCGTCACCTTGCGCGGGTCCCATGAATAATGGACGGTCCAGCTGGCGCTCAAAACCCCCTCGAGACGACTACAAGCGTCCAGGGGACTGTCACTCACCTGATAAGGCGTGTCTACCAGGTAAGAGGAATGTGGCTACGGGTAGCTACAAATCAAAACCCCATCCCGCCTTCTCCAGCGTTCCCCAGCGTCTCATATGCCCAGCGGTGTGTGTCCACCAAATCCACTCTTTGTTTGCCTCTTTATTTTTTTTCTTTATTTATTTAAAACCAATATTATAATAATTTTTGTTAATTTTTTAATTTTTGATATTAAGATGCATAAAGTATGATAATAATAAAAAAAAAATAAAAAAAAAGTGAAAGCTTAAACGAGCTTGTTAATCCGGGTTCCAGTTTTGCGCACGGTTGGAGATGATGTGATTAAAATGGTAGACAATGAATACACTTTTATATGAAAAGTGATATTAAAAAAAAGAAATTAGTAGCGAGTGTGTGAAAATTACATTCACCTGCTCAACGTATGTCATTTAGGAAAAGTTTTATGAAAATCAATGGCGGCTGCGCCTTGATTAAATTACCTTTTGATTTATCCCAATTAAGACGATACTTATATCATTGTTTTCGCTTGCATATAAATCAACATTACAAGGACCAGCCAAATATCGTCCTCCTCACACTGCTCGCAAATCATTTCTCCCATCCAGCAGCAGCAGCAGCAGCAGCAAAGCAGCGCAATAAACGCTACACAACTGCAGCGGCAAGCAGTTGCGATCACTCATTCCATTCCCCGATAATAAAACAAACTATATACACTTAGAAGAAAAAAAAAATTACCACATTTCTTAAAAAATTTTTTTTTTTGGTATTTAGGCTCATTTGATGATGATTTAAAGTTTTAAACGATTGAAATTTAGAGTTATGATCGTTAAAAAAAAATACAAGTTGACCCATTTTCACCTTGATATTGGGAAATGGGGCATCTTGGGTCATCGTGTGTCAAAAAATCGACACATCTGAAAGTTTTTCTTTGGAAAAAAATTTTTTTTTGTTGTTTTAAAAAATTTTTTGCACGAAAAGAGAGACGATTGTAAATCGTGGCCTCTTGCGCTCATCTTTTAATGACCACGAGGAATTGTGTTATGCAGATGAGTTGTGTGCATCTATGCCAAGTTGTTTATGAAGATGTATGGACTAGAGAGTAATCCATCCGAATACGCCTTCTAGCGGCCCACCTATGATTTACAGGTCACGCCACGAGATGGACGACGAGGCCCATGGGCGGCCGACGACTCTCGCCACCACCTCAAACAACAACAGATTAAAACGATGCATCAGACTCACACTTTATCTCTCTTCCCTCTTCACCGGAATAAATAACTCAGTCAAATGTCTCACATCAAAAATTTACGTCCTATTTGCTTATTAGAAGATAAGTTCATCTTTCTTTCATTTCGTTTCCCAACATTACACCCTCCATTTGTCATTCCTCACTCACTCGCTCTCTCTCGAGTCTCTACTCTATGCTCCGTAATGCATTAATGCACTTTTATTGTCGCTTTACACACCAAATTTCGCCTTTAAAAATTCAAATTTCGCCGCTTTAATATAAAACTAGGCCTAACTTTTCTAATATGTAATAATAATTTTTTTTATTTCGAGGTTGGTTTGTTTGCTGTGACGACTTTATAATGTGAGCAGGTGACCCTGTCAAAGGTGCGCAGGTGTGTCGAGGTCCTGTTTTAGTTCCTCCCTCCCCTGTGGTGAGATGACACGACGAATGGCGCGTCTGCGTGGGCTCATCGTGTGTAATTAGGCGAATTAGCCGGCGTAAAACACGATGCCTTTTGTTAACTAGTCTCCCGTGGGCTACTATAAAACAAGCAGATGGGGGCTAAAGGACAATTCACCACTTTCATGACACGCGCGCTAGATGGCGCCGCTTGGGAGCACACAGTGTTAGAGTTGAGTTGATTCGACAAAAGTTTTTTTTTTTTTCTGGGTGATGAATTAAAGCGGGTGTGACGATCGAATTAATCGATAAATTTATTTTTGGAAAAATATTTTTCGGGATTTTTTTTATTTTTTATTATTTTTTTTTATCTCCTCTTTTCATCATCCTCTCTCTAAGTTGTTACTCTGTTTTACTAGCAATTGAAACCAATTATTTGCCCATTATATTTGCTTGGTAGCGTGACAAAGTCAACAGCTGGTTGGGAGGGCCATGACGGCGCAGTTCAGAGGAGATTACTACAAACGACACTTCAAACAAGTAAAATCAACCATAACAGTAGGGGGAAATGACAAAGAGGAGGCGGAGGGTAAAGACAGGGACTCCATAAAGGGAATAAACACACCCACCCATACTTGGCACCACTTCCTCCATCAATCATAACGTAAATTAAAAACTAATACCCGGTACACTAAAACAAACAAATCGTCCACAACAACAGGGGCCCCAAAAAGATGCTACGTGGACCCCTGGGATATTTTTTTGGGGGTTTAGGTCCATGGGCCCCTGGACCAGTAATTTCATCCAAGAGTGACAAACCGTGATTTTTTTTTATATATATATATATTATTATCTTCTTATTAATAAATTTAACAAAATATTCCAGACATTTAATTTTTTTTTTCATCCTACATTTTTTCCACTCTTGACCAATTCAATTCACTACAACTTTTCTTATCGATAAGACTTCATGCTTGCGACTGAGGACAAATAATTCTGCACGCATCACGTCGTTTTCCTCGCTTCACAAAGCTGTATTTAATATATTTTCTCAACTCTTTCATATTATTAATCTCATGGTGAGAAAACTCACACTCCACTGCCGACTAATCACTGATATAAAAAAGTTCACTGACTTTATTATACAATTTTTCAAAAAAAAAAACCCATTTATCCTGATGACCCGTGACAAAAATCACAAAAAATTTTTTTTTAAAAAAATCGAAATTTAATATTTAAATAAACAAAAAAAAATTGTCTCAGGTGATAAAAGAGAGGTTAAAAAAACAAGAGAAAAAGGGCACGTGAAGTAAAAAAAACAAAAAAAACTTATTCATCGTAATGAGGGTACCACGAAGGACGGACGCCATGCCCCCGGTGAGCAGCGTCCGTCCTGCTGAGTTGGAAACAAATTTCGGGACACTTCAAAGGAATCCGGTGCCACCTGATTTAAGCAACGACTTGACAGATTTCACGGGAAAAAACTCTTTAAACTGAATTTTTATCGAGAGCTGGGACACCGTAAAAAAAACGCATCATAACAAATGTGGAATTTTGCATAAAATGCCATAATATTTGCAGTGGCGACTGACCAGACGCGCAGTATGGGGTGGGGTGCGAGGCTGTGACCACGTGGGGCGAGCCATTTTCTCGCCCGGCGGGATGTCTCTGTGAAGCTGCTTGGTCTGTTGACTTACGAGCGCATGAATCCTCTATTACACTCTCATCGTGCAAAGTCATGACGTGGGCTTGTCACCCGAGTGTAAAATACTCAGCAGTGACACTCGCTCATCATAAACATCCCACTGCACCCCTACATGCAATTTTCTCTCTCACCTGGTCCAAGTTAATTACCAACCGAGAAGCCAGCCCTGGCAAGACAACGGCCAAAGCCAAACCGTCCGTGTGTGTCCCGCATAGAAATTGTCTACTCATGGCACAAATTTTTTTTCTCTCTCTCTTTCTTTCGGTCTTTTTAAAATGATTATGATTATTACAAAATTATTTACCTCGCCACTTCCTTCATTTTCTCGTATAATCGTGTATAAAGGCATTTGATACGAGTTATATAACCCCATTTAATTTTTTTTTTTATTTGTCTCGCGAGTGTGACTGAGATTTGTTTTTTAAATTTACAATCTCGTGATGTTTTATTAAAGATAAATATGGATGAAGAAATAAATAAGGAGGGAGATGGGTGTGTTTATATGGAGAGGAGAATAAGTGTATAGGTTCATCGTGAGGCTTGCTCTCTCAGCTTGTAATTGGGGAGTCATTGAAAAGAGGGAGGGAAAAAATAAGGTTTCTCGAGAGAGAAAGATCGTTGATACTGGTGTATGAAGTGGGGGACTTGTTTTAAATATGTAAACAAGTGTTGAGATGTTCAATTTTGGTCACATAAATGGATGCTTTTTGTCTCTCGTGTCGTGTGGTGAGGGGAGGGAAGGGAAAGATTTTTCGGGGTTTCGCAGACGTCTGTGATTTAAAGAGAAGTTAAAATGTTTGTTTAAGGGTATAAAATACAGTTTTTGTTTCGACTTATTGTTGTTTTTGCGTTTTCTGAACATTGTTTTATCTCATTTTTGGATTTTGAACGGTTTTACTGCATTGTTACATCTGTTTGTTAGATTTTTGATGTTTTCTACACATTGTTTTATCCCATTGTTCTGACACATTGTTACTTTTTGGATTTTGAACGGTTTCACTGCATTGTTGCATCTGTTTGTTAGATTTTGATGTTTTCTTCACATTGTTGCATCTGTTTGTTAGATTTTGATGTTTTCTTCACATTGTTCTACGTTTCAGACTGTTCTGACACATTGTTACTATTTGGATTTTGAACGGTTTTACTGCATTGTTGCGTCTGTTTGTTAGATTTTTGATGTTTTCTACACTACGTTTCAGATTGTTATGACACATTGTTAGCTTTTAGCTGATGTTTTACATCATTCTTACTGTTTTTAAGTATTATTTTAACCTATTATCACCGTTTTTAACACATTGTAACTTTTATTAGTCCCTGTTTTGTCTCATTGTTGATGTACGTAAGTATTATTTTAACCCATTTCTCCATCCCTATTATATTTCTCACACCATTACATCACCCTCCTAAACAAATTCATATAATCCCCTTACAAAAATAAAAAAGGAAAAAAACTTACCTTATACAGTATAACCTCGACAGGGGCCACTCCAATGCAAATAACATTTTCCACTCACTCTATAAAAACACAAAAAAAAAAAAATCATGAGATCCAAACAATTTATTCGTCCATTTTCATCACCCAACCTAAATTACAATTACCCATTTATATCCGAATTGAAATATTACACACGAAAAAAAAATCATCACGACTTTATTCCAAACCTGCAGATGTGTCTTTAATTTACAAAACTCGACGTAATTTATCCCGAAATCCGCTCCTCGGTTGTCGGTGCAACGTTTTTTCTTCTTCTCCCTTACAGCACTATCTGAGTGAACTCAAACAGACAGGGCCATACATTTGCCTATGCAAATGACGGTAATTCTTTTTTTAATTACACCACTGACTGTCACTAAAGCATCTCTTCAAATTATGCACTCAGATTAAGTAAAACGTGACATTGATCCAAAAGAAAATAAAGAGCCACTTCTTCTTTTTACGAGTATAACAACACAAAAGACGACGAGACATAGATTCTCAAAGATTTAATAGGTGTCACATTCTTTTGATTAAACATTTTAATTAAGTTGGGCAATCTACAATGCCAACATTTATTTTCACACATGCACATTTTTTCCCCTTTCTCCTCTCACACAAACCCATACATTCAAAGTCTCCTGGGATCAAATTCCCCTTTCTCTCGGCTTCAAGACAAAAGAGAAACTGTTGAAGGACTATTCATTATTCAACAACACCAGATTCATTATCAAACTTGCGAATTATTGATAGTCTTAGAACACGTTTAGTCTGCTGAATAAGCGTATTGTAATAAATTTTCACTACAAAAGTTTTTCATTTTTTTACATTTTAAAATAATTTTTTTTTAGAAATTTCTTTTTTATTTATTATTAAATATTATATTGTTTATAAGGTAAAAAAAAAAGTAATTGCAACTCGATGGGTGGGCTCTGCTTTTTGACATGCATGGGTCAATACGATAACGTAAATACATTCAAAGGTCGAGTAAACCGAGACTAAAGTGTGGCTTCACGTTTCACACACTTACAAATTATCGAGCAAACGTAGGGCGACACTGTCAGATATAATTTCAATATTTGTAAACTCAAATTTTACTCCAATTTTTGGGACAATTGAGATAATGTAAATACGTTCAATAAAGGTCGAGTAAACCGAGACTAAAGTGTGGTTTTGTGTTTCACTTGCTTATGTGAGATGTTTGTTGATGGTTTTAGTTTTGGGACATTATAGGTCACGTGATGTGATCTTCGTGAGAGACGCAGTTTTACTTTGCCAGGCATTTTCTTTGATATAATTAATTGTATATAATAAACCATAAATGATGTTTTTGAAATGTCCAGCGTGCTGAATCTTGTGTAGATTGCACGGTTGATAAACAGGAATTTCTTTTTTCGGATGAATCCAACTGTCATGTTGTTGACCGTATAAAATTTACTGAATATGTCTGTCTGTCTGTCTCACTTCTTTTTCCAACGTAAATTCAATGGAATTTATGCTCTTGGTTTGTACTTTTCATTTTTTGGGGCTTGTTTACACTATAAGAAATTTTTTAAGCAAGTACTTAAAATGACTGGTTTACCGTAGAATGAATGAATTTGAATTTTTCAATTATTGTATATTGTTGAAATTTTCAATTATTGTATATTGTTGAAATTTTCAATTATTGTATATTGTTGAAATTTTCATTATTGTATATTGTTGAAATTTTCAATTATTGAACAGGCAAGTATATTGTTGAAATTTTCAATTATTGAACAGGTACGGTAAGTATATTGTTGAAATTTTCAATTATTGAACAGGTACGGTAAGTATATTGTTGAAATTTTCAATTATTGAACAATCATTATTTCAGATAACATTACTGAACACTGACTATTTTTTCTAAGTTAAGAAGATGAGAGTAACAGATCAGATTCTAATTTTCCCCGCCAACGTCTGCGAAGTTTTGCTGCACATCAGTTCTGAATGAGGTATTGCAATAAATTTTCCCGCGTACTTACAGTATAATAAACAATCTAACGATCACAATCGAGATGAAATTTCAATAACCAAGTCTCCTCAAATATTTATAAACTCTCCTTCTTACATCACGAGTGCTCGACCAACAAAATCCCATCTTTAACTCTTACATAAACAACAGATGTACTAATTTTATATTTTATTACCACAAATGTGCCCAAAAACCTGTCATCCACACATTTATTTGATAATTTCCCTCATATTTTCTCCCCATACACAGAAAAAAAATGGAAAAAAAAAATTAAACCTTTTCCAAAACCAGATGACAAAATGTTACAAAATGGCACCAGGGGTCGGGGCCCTGCCATCAATCCTGAAAACAGGTTGAGGGAAAGCAAAACTCCCTTCTCTCACTTTTCCTTTGAAATTTTGCCAGTCATAGACCGCTAATTTCAGCCATGATGGCTGAAAATGATAAAAAAAATTTAAAAAAAAAAAAATTCAAAAAAATTGGAGCCACCAACAACAAGTGACAAGTTGCAAAAAGTTGAAACGCCGACTTATATAAACGCCAACATCCGTTTGACATGGAATAAGACAATGACAAGTCCATGAAAATCTATTCCTGTGACAGTTTAGTCACATTTTGTCTAAGAATAAACTCGTATCCATTTGTCAGTTGCAGCACTTAGCACTGGTGTCGTCAGTAATGCCTCCTTTTATTCCTTTGCTGACACTTTGGCCATCTTTCACTTGTCCAATGACAACAAATCCCCAAATATAACTCTTTTCCAACCCTTGTTGCAAGGGTGGTCTTTTTAAAACGCACTAAAAAGTGACACTATTTTTTTACAGTTTCCTCTATTCACAAACCGCATCTATAAAAACTTCTGTATACAAGGAATAAATGTTAGTTAGGAAAAAGGAAAAAAAAATCAACAGAATGTAAACTTAGACACAGCTGAGAATGCCAAAAGTAGGGTGTTTTACGAGACAAGTGCACTCGTAAAGCCAGGCCTTGCTCTTGTTCCACTCTCTCCACGTGTCTCAAAGGTGCGCATCAACTAAAATATCGCTCTATCGACAATTTCTACTACTGGATGAACCGCCATTTTGGATTTTTTGAATTTTTTTTTTTAGTTAAATCGATTTTAGACCTAGTTTCCTTATGTTGACAGAAATTTTTTTTTTTACCTGTGCACAATTTTTACTTCCGGTTAACCCGCCATTTTGGATTTTTTGCTATTTTACATTTAAAAAAAAATCGCTTTTAAGCCTAATCCCCATAGATTAACATGGAGAAAATTGGATTTTTTTTTTTTTACCTGTACCACACAATTTCTACTTCCGGAAATACCGCCATTTTGAATTTTTCTTAAATTTATCGATTTTAAGGCTAATTATTTTACTCACAAACTATTTCAATTTTTCCCTATTAAATCGATTTTAAGCCTAATTCCCATAGATTAACATAGAAAAAAAATCTTTTAACCCCTAAAAATAGTTTTTTTGTTTTTCTAGATCGTCCATTCGATATCGGACCACCACGATCGTTGCTTTAATGACCCACCCCTCTTTCGGTGGTCACATGACCCAGATGCACTCGTTTAGATTGTCACACCAAGCGACTAATAATTCACTTTGTCAAGGGCAAAACACGCTTTTTAATGGAACGACCCATCAATCACGCGCCGTTCTTGTCGCATTGCCACGACGGTAACCGAGTATTTCCTGTGCTCGCAGCATCTTCAGCGACTTTTTCGGAGATGATGATGTGAAACAGGAAGGAAGGATCTTTTGGGGGACAAACTTTTTTATTTTATTTTTTTTTATTTTCCTAAAATCCTATTTCGTTCTTTAGTGATTGAAGAGTTGAGGAAATGGCGTAAACAACTTTCGATTTTCACAATAAAAAAAAAATAAAAAAATTTATTTTTATATTTTTTTACCAAAATAAAAATAAGGGAAAAAAATGTCTTTTAAAAGATAGTGTGTATGTTTTATTATGGCATTGTAATCATCACTCACTTTGTTATTTATCATGGCTCAACGTGCTGTCATCCAACAACCTAAAATGCTGCATCAGCACGAGCCCACCCTCGAGTCGGGAAATGTTTAAAAACACGTAAAAACAAGCGAAAAACAACAAAAAAATAAAAAAAAAGTGAGAAAAACTCTTTAGACACCGATAAAAACGAGTAAAATAAACAAATAAGTATGGAAATTCACAAGTGGCAACCATTTAAAGCCATCGAAATCGTATATATACTCGTGGTCTCTCTAAATGAGCTATGTCTATAGCTCTCTTTTTCTCTTTCTCTCTCTCTCTCTCATTACGTGAAAGATGGTAATGGAGCCCATTAAGAAACCGTTCCAACCACAATAAGACTTTGGCTTCCACCCCCGTTGCCCATTTCTAATTTCAAGCTGGATTTGTCTTCGACCCTCTCTCTACTCTCTCACTCGGCACTCGACCCGGCTTAAAACACCCAGTCCATTAACTCAACAACTTCCAAATTCCTTGCAACGAGGTTTCATCCCGACGACGACCATACGAGTTAAAGAGAGAGAGAGAGAGAGAAGAAGTAAAAAAATGTGAAGCGAGTGTCTAAGTTTGATCCATTTGTTTGCTCGTTGCAATAGCATGACATTTACAGATGTCAGGCAGAATCAATAGCATGAAAGACACCGCATCCTGTTGTGTGCTTTCATATATAGCTTAAAGGCCCTCTAGTGATAGCGAATGTAAGCACAGCTGCTCTGCATTAGACCAATATAGCAAGTTTTGCCATGGGTTTCCACTTTGACTTCAATACCTTCTGTGTCCTCGGGAGAGAATGAGTAAGTAGTCGGTGTCAAAAATTGTAGAGGCCAAAAAGTGGCGGCTTGTCTAAGGTCATCCAGAGAATGTCTATGCTTAAAATGCCTGCCCTCCCTATATCTAACCTTCCCCCCCTTCATCTCTCGTGCACCTTCTTCCCCAAGGGGCCATCTGCTGCGCATTGCTCTTCCAGTCCTGCGCGCAAATAATGCCACCTTATTGATCTATCGGCCAACTTTTACCATACATACCTAGTCTTTTCAATCCTAAAACCCATACGTTGACCCATTAGTAAAAAATTAATAATAATAATATATATTACTGTATATAAAGGTTTAATGTTTTTATTTTTTCTTCTTGATGGTCCCCTCGTAACAGATGTGAGGACAAGATCAGTGGCTCGTGCCATTTGGCTCGATATCACGCTGAGTATTTCTTACACCCCGATTTTTGTTTCTTCGCTCCTCGGCAATTAGACCGTTCTGTCACTGTCAGTCTTTCTCATATAATGTTTGTTCCGTACACTGAAGAGAAACTTTGAGTGTGATCTTTTTGCGACCGAATCCGTTCTGCTGTGCCCTCATCATCAGAGACAATTCCCAAATAAATAAAAGAAAGTATAAAAGAAAGAAAAAAAAATCATCGGATAAAGGAGACTGGTGTGTTGGTGTGTGTGTGTGTGAGTGAGAGAACGCGAGCAGGTTTTTCTCCCTTTTATTTATCCCTTTTTTTCACATCACACTCCAAAACTAATCACGTGAAAATATCCCCCGCCCAACCCCTAACCTCAATTCCAACATCCACCGTTGTAATTTATTCAAATTCCTTCCCAGTTTGCAATAAAAAAGAAAAAAAAAATCAATTCCAAAAAACTCCCGCAGTACCGTATGCAATTGCGGGAAATAAAATAAAGATAAACACAAATCCATACAAAGAATAAAAACTCAAAAAAACCTCAGCAAAACACCGATTAAATTCCTCAATTAAGTGACAAACAAAAAAAAACCCCATTAATCGCATTCCCGCATCCTCTCGCGACAGTTTAAAAATCTCAGTCTTTTGCATCTTTTATTTATTTCAATTACCCGAGTCGTAAATCAGTGGCACACACGGGCGCGGCGTCGTCGAGGTTTATACGAGCACCCAAACGACACGACACAAACGGAATTACACCACCAGTTATAAAACTCTTCTTATTTTGCATTCATACAGTGAATACTGTACCTCGCCAACCCTCCCTCCTTTTGTGATTCATTATGCTCGTTTCTCTCTTAATTTCCGCCCAGATGATTATCGCAGAGACACTGCTGGATGCGAGAAATCAGCAGTGTGCCACGGTTTTCCTGTACTTAAATCTAGAAACGCAGGTAGGACACGTTAAGAGACACTTATCACTTTAATGAATATGCGATTATACCCCCTTCGTTCCAAATAATACACCACTCCCGACTTCCTTAACTGCCTGCTAACATCGACCTAATCCCAGTTTGCTCTCCGTGGCCATTAAAGCGTTCTGATTGCATATCAAATTTCACTTTTCCACTTTTCTCTCTTCTCCTCCCTATGTGTCGTGGCTGGTGGGTAGATGGAAAAGAAGAATAAACGAAAGGAAAAAAAATAAAATGTGCGATGTCAAATTAATGACGTGTGTCTCTGCTCTGCTCTGCTCCTGCCGTGAGTGGGAAAAGTAAATGGAATTTGCGGCTTAAATTACAAGGAACACGAGTGTGCAATCCAACTCGAAATAAATGCGCGAATTTTCTTATGTTCCTCAACTTTGTGTGGCATCTGGGTCTACAGGAATTTCGTCATTAGTTTTTCGGGTAGACGAGAGACCTCAACCTTTCCAATTTTTTTTTTTTTTTTTTTTTTTTTGTATTTCGCCACCCGCACACCTCAAGCCCTCGAGATCAAAGTAAAATGAGAAGCAATGCAGGCAAGTTTGACACTTACGAGCAATTTTTTTTCCTATATGGAATTTTTACTATAAATTGAATATATTTTTTTTTATTATTTTTTTTTAAAAATAAATAAATACAAAATGCCGTCCGTCGTGTTTGAACGACTCGAATTTCGCGTGATAAATGGAGTTAAATGTAAGTGCAGCACTTTGAAATGTTACACCACTTTTAAGGCGCTTTACGACGATTTGTCAAAGTTGTAATTTTTTTTCTCTTTTTTCCACTCTTCAAAAAATATCACATCATATTACTTTTCTCACTCTTCCATCTTCGATGTCAAATTACAAATTATTCTCCTGCGTGAAAATTAACAAGTTTTAAAAAAAGGGAAGGGAAAACATCACTCTCGTGCTCCAAATGATAAATCTCATCTCATCCATTTAGGATCAGAGCAAATCTGGGAGACGAAACGACCCGGTATGTGTGATGGGGCGAAAAAAATAAAGAATCGTTTTCAAATCCGTTTTTTTTTTCTTTCTTAAATTTTTTTTTATCCTTTGGGTACTTCCGTTTGGGGAGTTTTAAGGTGCAGCGCATTTGGGATCGGAGACGACATTGCAACTGACACTAATGAGACACACCCAACGTTACCCTTTTCTCATCAGGAATAGAAACAAACCCGTCATCTCTAGTGAGGGTAAACATTTACCTACGAAGACTTTTTCTTGGCACGCGTTATGTTCCTGCCTCTAATTCGACGCCCCATTGAACTTTCCTCTCCCTTCCCTCGTTTCACCCTCCGATCCATGCAGTGAATGAAGGAAAAAAAATCTTGTTAAAAGTAAAAAAAAAAATAAAAGGATGGAAAAAGTAAATAAAAGTGAAAAAATTATTTAGGTGTGTTAAATAATTAAGTTTTCTTATTTTGTATTGTTGTTTTACTTTCAGTGTTTCCCCAAATTGTTTTTTTATTGTTTTGTTTCATTATTTCACCACATTTTTGAAGTGTTTTGTTTTACTAGTGTTGTTTGTTTTCCCAAATTGTTGTTTAAAACATTTTCTGCATTGTTTTCACTTCATCATTGTTGAAGTGTTTTGTTTTACCAGAATTGTTGTTTAAACCATTGTTAGGTTTTCTGTATTGTTGTTTTCCCATATTGTTACACGTGTTTATTTTTCTGCATTGTTTTCACTTCATCATTTATTGAAGTGTTTTGATTTCCCAGAATTGTTGTTAGGTTTTCTGTATTGTTGTTTTCCCATATTGTTGCATGTGTTTCTTTTTCTGCATTGTTTTTCCCTTCATAGTTGTCATAACATTGTTTTTTCTGTATTTTAAAATTATTAAAAAGAAATGACACATAAAAAAATAGTAGTGTTAAGTCGAAATGTACAAATTGAATTTTTCCTCAAGTTGAGGGATCGAATTTGAACATCTCTCACTTTGCTGAAAATGATCACCCTGCCCTGGGGAGGCACTGGACATCAGCAAAAGGATAGAAAGAGAGAAAGAATGAGAGGGAGCTATATGGGGAGAGAGAGAATCTAGAGAACCAGGATATGGAAGGGCAAGTTGAAAGAAGGGGAGTGAGTGTGGGGTTTACAAGTTAGTTTGATGAATGGTCAGGTCTCTGATTTGTCATATCGGAGTGAACCTTCACCTCTAGATGAAAATTCCCCTTCCACCTTACGCCTCAAACTCCGGGTATTACATCATTGATTTCCATTGCCCTCCTGCTGCCAGCTGAGGGTAAATTTTTCATTTGCCACAGACACACACACACCAAAAAAAAAGATGGAACGAAAAATAAAAAGACGAAAAAAATAATTTCTATCATCTTTTTTTTATTTTTTCAAAATTTTATTTTATTTTATTTTATTTCAAAAAAAAATTCTATAAAGTTGATGTGGCGTTGTTTAAAGTGCGTCAAAATTAATGTAAGCGATGAGACGACGCTTAAAAAAACAATTTGCAACGCACCCACAATTTTCAATCTTTGCAATGGAACTGGAAAAGAGTGAGGGGAACGAGTAATTGACACTATATCGCCATCAAACCAGGTTGTGCACGGCCGTTTCATGGCTGCACTAATGACACGCCTGCTGCATCCCCCTCTCCGCTTTTGAGACACGCTTGTCTGGCAATGGGCACCGCATCAAACTATACAAGTCACAACTACAAGTAATGAATTTTAACACAAAAACGGCCCACCGACTCCTCCCGTCCCATCCCCAACTCCTCCTCTCCTCTTCTCTTCCTCTTCCGTTGACGACAACGACGCGATCGATGAGAGAGTGAGTGAGTGAGTGAGTTCACAAATGCTCCGATGACTCATCGATCGACCGATGACCAGCCAGATGACCCGATGACCACTCGGTCCCACAACACCTTTCGACGATGATAAATTTTGAAATTTCAAACTCTTGTGTCTCGCGACTCGACTACTCGACGCGACGCAAAATGTAAATTGGCATGAAATTTCGTATACTACATACGGAAACGTAATACGGAATATAATTCGCCGAGGGAAAAGCAAAAGTCCGACACCGACTGACCACGGACCATGAATCACGGCAGCCAATCAGCATTAATTTAATTTTATTGAAGTGGCGACAAGCCACCAACTCTTGCCGCCCCGGCCATCGGGCCTTTCGCACACACAAATCGCGCGCTTAACGACTCTCCCAGGAGATGGAAACATCAGTGGACTCTTGATTGCCTTGGGGCTTTTGGATAGTCTCCATTTTCTAATACCAATGGTCAGCTTGACGCACTGCACTGGGAATTATCAGTCCAACTTAATTAAGTCTCTAATTTCAGTTTTGTGTTCGCATGCTATATACCAACGCACCTCACTCGCACACACGTTCAACACAACAACCAAACAACAACAACAAACCAGAACATCCAATTTTCCAGAATTCGCGATAACTCGATTTCAACGGGTTTCGTTTCTGACAAGATTTTCACATCACCACAATTAAGGCGAGACAAAAGGCGCGAAACCCGCGTTAATACCCCAATACGCCACTTTTCTGCCAAAGTCCTTGTCCAACCAAATGAGTTGGGGTTCTAATGTGCCACACCACGTCATTTATTCCTGATAAAATATGAGGCGAGCACAGCTGCAGTCTTTCCTAATGACCGAGTATTTATCTAGCTTAGAGAGAGACACACGTAAAGCAAAAGAGGACCCGGGGTGCGTTTGGGCTTTGGGCTTTTCTCTCACTCTCTCTCTCATCCAACAAGCAGCCAAAAGTGTCGCAATCATCATCCCCTTGTTAATATATAACAACACAAAAACTCAACAAACTTTTATACGAATTTAATCAATATTACAGTATAGAAGGGAAAATAGAGAAAAAAAATTTTTGTGTAATTTTCAATTTCCAACTTGGCACTTCATCACAAGGGTGTCATTTGAGGGCGCGATACAAATGCTCGAAAGACGGAAAACGAGATAAAAAAAATTGCAATGAGTTTAAACTGAGTCTTGCAATCAAACGTTGGAGATTCCCTCGGGTGTATAAAAGAGACAAAAAGCGAGGAAAATAAAAAGTGGAAAAAAGAAGAAGAAAAAAATGTTGGGTGGGACTAATTTGATTGAGTGACAATCAAGGAAAAAGATTTTTTTATTTTTTTCCTTTCTTCCATTTGTGGCACGAGTTAAAAATGACAGGTCACAACCACAATGCCCATCGTACAAAGTGTGTCCATACCACTTGACAAATGGAATTAGTGTCCCTTTTTCTTCTCGGCGTGTGACACGTGACGACCCACCATCAAAAGCAAAATGGAGCAGCAACACACCATACTCATTACTCGTGGCTAGTATAAACTGCTGTTTCTGTCGTCTCTCACTGTCCACCAACTTATCTCCAACTCGCACACAAAAACTCGTCGACTCCCCTCTCACGGCTCACCCATTACTCCTTCAGGATCAATGAAATAAATAAAAAAATAAAAAAGACTCACTTCATTTTTCCTCTCTTTAAATCCCCTAATTTAACCTCAAATCACTCGAAATAAAAAAAAATTTAAAAATTTTATTTTATTTGAAAAAAAAAATTGAAATTTGTGATTTTTCACGTACTTAAAAAACCATTTTTTTTTTCCTTTGAAGAAAAAATGTAAAAAAATTCAAGAAGAGGGTGCTGCGAGGGGTGAGGAAGCCATGGAGCAATTGACAGAATGCGACCGATTCGTTTCCCTTCCCTCGTTCATGGCACGAGACGGAATATATAGGGAGAGAGTCGAGGGAAGGAAAAAAATGTAAATGTTATTATCCCTTCCTATCTGATACACATAAAAGTGGTCCATTTGTGAAGAGACGTTGCGCTCCTCATTCAAAAACGGGTGTCAGGAAGTCATTCGGCTGCTGACAGCATAAATGAAGTAAATAATTCGTGCACCTTGTCACGGGGAAATGGAAAAGGGGGATGAAGAAGAAAAAGAAGGAGAATAAGGAGGAGGTGGAGGGGAGGGAGGGAAAAAGGCGCATTTAACGACGCACGCAACTGTAGGGAGTTGACAAGCAACAAAATCTCATTACGCGATGCATAACGAGACTGGAATTGACCAAATGCGAAAAGAGGCGAACTGATTTGCACTTTATTAACTCAATAAATCGACAGAGGGTGGTGCTGGTGCATCGCGGAGTCGTGAAAAGTGCGGTCAGCCCAAAACCTTGCCCTCAAAATTGACTCCATTGCTTTCTCTCTCTTTCTCTCTCTCTCCCGGTCCCATCTCGAGGGTTACATAAATATCCGCAGCTTTCGCCGGTACGTGTTGTGTGTGGCACGGGTTCGGTCGAGTGGGCAGTGGCGGGCAAGTCAGCCAGCGGGCTGTATAGGCAAGAGCAGGGGCTGAGTTATGGCGCCCACAGGACAGATATAAATGAGTGTTCATGTATTACGGCAAAAGTCACTTGATGTATTCCCCACGGATAAATAAAAGTGCAAAAATGTTGAAAATATTGAAATGATAAATAATGCAATAACATCCATCACGAAAAACAACACTTTTTGATGCCGAGAGAAAAAGAGAGAGAGAGAGTGGCTAAACTTTCGTCTTGTATAACGCACCCGCATCGCTGCACCACTGCCACACATCCTCGCTATAGCCAAACCAACCAACATACCCTTTCTCGCCCAATAAGCCCGAGTATTGATAAAATGTGCGGCTAATTGGGAGACAAGACGACTCGGGGCCACGATGCGGGGGTTGGTCCAAACGACTGTAACTGGGGACTCAACTCTGCCATCCGTAATCGAGTTAAGAACGAGGGACCGCGCGGTATAGAGCTAGATAAGACCCAGACAACAAGAACAACACCAGGTAATTACCAACGCTGCACCATTTCCCGATGCTGGTACATCAATGGCACAGATAACACAACACCTCCCCCTTAAGCTTACATCACATACATACATACACCCCCCCCCCCCCCACCCTCACCAACAGACCGACCCCTTAAAAACACAAAAGAACTTTAACAAATTAATAAAAACCCCATGTACCAAGACCAATCGCTTAATGGACATAAGTTTGCCTTACAAATTAAAAAGGTGAGCCAAAGGTCGCGTTTCACTTTGAAGTTGGATAGAGGGAGGATAGAGGGATGGAAAACCGATTCCGACCCCCTCGAGCTTCGTGGATCCACCATCGATTTTTCCCTCCCTAACTCCCCCACTTTTCCCTTTCCGTATAATTTTAATAGTGACTCACCTCACATTCATTCATCTCGTCTCTCCCATCCCATAAACAGAATGGAGTCATTTGTACCCAATATCGGTCACGTCGGTCCACGACCGAGACCAAGAACAGAGCAAAAACCCAGCTGACACATGGCACGTGCCAGCAAATGCCATCTCTCTCTCTCTCTCTCTCTCTTTCTTTCTTTGGTTGGTTTCCTCTCCTCTCTCTCTCCCTTCCTTACAACTTCTCGGGTCACCCCCTTCCCTTCCATTCCTCTCCCCCCGATGGTAATGGTCACTCTAGGCCGCAATAGAGCTGTAAAGAGAGGTGTGTAATGAAGCCCAAACTCCAATTAGCTGTTATTGTTCTGGGACAGGCCGAGTTCCAGTAGCCACGGTCAGTTTCTCCCCCTCCCACAGCTGATGAATGCTAGCCAAATGACCCTGGTGTGATAATTGTCACCTGAGGTCCAGCCTGGCTCTGTCTGAATGAGCAATTAGGAGCGAGAAGGGGAAAGAGCCAAACGCCATATATAAGGCGGACGCGTGTGGCCTGTGCTGCACTAATTAGCTCGCAGGACTGACCACTGGCCTTTTGTCCAAATGCGAGAGAGAAGAGAGTAAAAGGAAGAGTGGGGTGTTAAACACGACTTGGCTTATTCACTGTTTTACGGATACGGCAGCCGAAATTGTCATTTATTCACCCGGAAACGAGGGCCCGGGGCCCGTTCGGGGGTTCGGAGTACTCGCTGTAGCGTGCGTGTGTGTGTGTGTTTTTAAAATGGGATTAAATCGATGTCGATGGCATATGCAGAACCGCAAAATGGATTAAGCGAAGTTGAAGCGGTCGTGGACACTCGTCGTGACACATGCAAAGACGATTATTCAAATGTCGTAAATCCTTTTATGAACACGTCCCTTTAATTACGGGTTTGAAACGAAAAGAAGAAAAAAATTTTTTTTTTTATTAATTCACCCATGCGTCGTCACCCGCCATCATTATACAGACTTCAAAGAAAATAGAAAAAAAAATAGAAATGAAATTAAATAAACGAGACGACCCGAAATTGAAGTTTCTCGAGTTTTACCCACAAACTCGATAATTGAAGCCAGGAAAAAGGGAGGAGTGAACCGCCATTTATCAGTCGGCACCACCAAAAAGCTTTAGTCTTCAATCTCTTTGGCAGTTGCTTACCTTCACCCCCAAAAACCTCTGTCTACTGTCTTCCTCTTGGTCATCCCATCACCATCATCATCAGCTGGACTTAATGACCCATGCACCCTCGCTGCAAGCAAAACACCCCAGGTACCGAATGGACTCGACTCACTGGTCACTCGCTCTCTTGCTTGCTCGCTCGACCGGTCTCGACTCGATGAAAACTCCCAAAACCGCAAAACTCTCGGTTTTAAAAGAAATTCCCAGAGTCGAGGCACCCGACGATTAGTGGTCACCGTAATTCGCTGACCTAATTTTCCTCCTCCTCCTCCCCTTGTCCACTGTGCTCAGACTCGTGACTAAGTCGCGAGAAAAGCCAATTGTCCCTCATCTCGAGTAATTACCCCGAGGGCTCGTGTCGATGCTCCAAATCCCCAGATGACACGCGGAATATTGATGCGCCGCTATTGGATTTATTAACGTTGCTTCGGCGGTACGATGCATGTACAAAGGTACCACCGTATCAAAAGAATTTCCGGGGTATATCTCGTGGGAGACATAACCCTCTCGAATCAATCTTGGCTTTACCAGACGAGGGGGAGGCCCGAGAAAAAAAATTGCAGTTACCACGTGACTCGATGCACATTTCACCCGGCAATTTACTCGCTCGGGTGTGGTTTCTCTCGCCTCCGCCACGTTA